>PVIR01014020.1:9738-29700 GCA_004026965.1 Petromus typicus | reverse complement strand
GAAAAAAGAAAAAAGAAAAAAAGAAAAAAAAATCTAGAGATCTCTGAAATTCTCTTAATGGTCTAAAGATTAGGGATGGAATGTTGGGGGGAGACCAGGGTTCCTTTGAATTTACCTCCCCCTCCTCTCCTAACTTAACTGAATACACAGAAATAGGAATCTGCCCAAGTATCATCCTTATTTACTTTTTCTGTTTTCACAGCCTCTCTTTATCTCCCTCAGTGCTAGTTATCTTTATTTCATAACAGACATGCGGTACCTCCTGAAAGGAAAAGAGGCGGATGGGCTCTTGTCCTGGGGCTCTCGTCTTCATCTCCAGAAGAGCCATTCAAGTTGCCCACTGTCCCCTGCTCTCTGTGCTAGGGTAGGGAAGGGGGTGGTGGCTAAGTCCTCAGGTTTATTTAATTAATTAATTTTTTTTGAGACAGGGTCTCGCTTTGTAGTTCAGGCTGGCCCCGAGCTCATTCTCCAACTCACATCACAGCAATCCTCCTGCCTCTGCCTCCCGAGTGCAGGGATTACAGGCGTGAGCCACCACGCCCGGCACTGTGGTATGTGGTGCTGATTGCTGCTAGGCGTGAGTCTCCACACTCAGTATTGTATGTGGTTACGGGGGACAGAACCTGGCCCTTGCACTTGCAAGACAAGTGCCGGGAACCTCTGAGCTAAATAAATCCCCAGGCGATCTCTAGATTTTTCCTTTTCTTTTTTTTTTTTTTAAATGAAGACATAGAGCCAGAGAAGGAAAAGGATTTGGTCAAGCCCACACACTAAACAGCAGAGATCAGATCAAATAATTCTCCAGTTTTAAAAAATTCTCAGTGTATGTCCCTGCCGCCTCTTCCACATCTTCAGGGACTGTGAAATGCACTTTGAACACAGGTCTGAAACCTTCCTCACAGTACTCAAGGAAAAGTAGGCTGATGTCGTGTTCTCTGTTCCAGTAGCATATCTACACATGAAGCTAAAACTGAACTGCTGGGTGCGGTAGTACAGGCCTATAATCCCACCACCTGGGAGGCTGAGGCAAAAAGATCACTGCGAGATCAAGGCCAGCCTGGGTAACTATTGAGACCCCCTGTCTAAATACATACACAATACTAAATAAAGCCAGGTTTTTAAAGATACTACTGTAGAAAACCTTTCTGTCTCCAACTCTACTCCCATCCCAAATCGCTGCCTAAGAAAAGGGGGAGGGATTCTCTCCTACAGATATACTGCCTATATATCATCACCTAGAATCATAAAATGTTATTGCTAGAAGAGACCTTGGGGGTCATCCAGTCATTATTTCTACTAATTACTGGGATGAATAAACTAGACATTTGCCATTTGATGAAAAAGCTAAAGCACAGAGTAAGGCCTCCTGACACTGATCTGTAATAAACCACCCCTTATTGCTCCCTATTCTGCCCATCTGCCTCACTCCATCACCTTCTCACTACACCACCAAGGTATCTAAGCTACTGGAATCTCCAGCTTTTTTGGAAACAAGCCCCTCAGACTGTTTTATTTGCTTTTGTTTTCCCAATGCCTGGCAAAGAAGTGACTTCAGACTTAATAAGCAATACACTGGTACACTTAAAAGTGTTAAAAGACATTGAGGAGAAAAAAATGTACATTTCTCTTGACTTAACACAAGCAGTCTTCAGCAGGGCCTAGATGTCTAAAATCTTAATATTTCTCATCAAAACTAGTTTATATCATCCAATTTAACCAGGGATAGTAATCAGACGTTTGTTGTTATACTCATCCTCATCTAACACTAAGAGATCTGCAACTAGAAGTAAATGAAAACAAACAGGGAAGATCCTGCATGAAAAACCCTTTGCCTTTCTTTATGTGCTCTTTTATCTTATATTCCCATCTATACAACTGCACCAAGTAGAAAACCAGATGTCAGCCAGCCTGATTCTTTCCTTACCCTCCTCCACACCAACAAACATTTGATTGTCTTATCACTCAAGTCCACCATGTTTCCTACATACATACACACTGCCATAACCATCCAAAACACAATCACCTCAGGCCTGCATTACTCCACCAGCTTAACTGGTCTCTGCCCAAGACGTTCCAGCTTTTGGTCCACTGCCCTAAGAAATAGCCAGAGTTATCCTCTCAAAACAGTCATGGGCTCCTTCCCTGGAGATACGGTCCAGTCTCATACAGGCAACAAGGCCCTCCTGTGACTGGACCTTTGTCTACCTTGCCAGTCTTCTCCCTCACCACATCCACTCACCTGATGCTTTATGCTTCATCCAGGAAATCCTGAGAAATTTATTTAATCCTTCTGGGCCTATTTCCTCACCTACAAGATAAGAACAATTGCACTTACCTACCAGGGTGGTTATAGAAAGAAATGAGTTACTACATTTTAAATGCTTAGAATAGTACCTGACAGATACAGTAAATGCCCAAAGGTCTCATCTATTATCACAAGCCCTGGATTTGTGTGGTTCCTCCTGTCCAGAACAGTCTTACCTATATGACCCTTTCCTGTCTCCTCTTTTCCTGGCTTATATCTTATTTTTTCTTAAGGTCTAGGCTTGGCCAACTTCTCCAACCAAGCTTTCCCTGACCTTCCAATGCTAGGTCAGATGTCATCCTTCCATGCATTCATGGTGCCTATCTTTGTCACAACACCTCTCACATGCCTATTTCCTGGTCTGTCCTCCCCATAGGCTATATGCACCCAAATTCCCAAGCTTATTGAATTGTTCAGTGAACAGAATACTTTCCACTAACAACTGAGTCCAATGAAACAATCTCAAGCACTTGACTCAAATGTTGGCCAGGTGGTCTAAATAACTTTAAGGCCCCTCAACTACAAGATTCCATCTACTAAACAATTCAACACTCTGACTTCATTGGTTTGGACTTTTAATATGCAGATATGGTGGCCATCAGATTTTTAAGGACTCCAGACATGAACATTACAGTAGGGTGTGTTCTAGAAATAAGGCACAGTCCTCATCTCTAAAATACTCCCTACCCCCAACCCCTGTTTGCATGTGGACAAAATCATTACCATTCATAAACATACACTTCATCCACCCAGAACCCAGATCCGGAGAGTCAAACCCAGAACTTTGAAAAGCTAAGTGAATCATCTAACTCTATCCTATACACTTACAAGTAATCAGAATTGATAAATACCCTGTAAGAACGTAAATGTTAATCCTTTCTGTTTGGCTTCATGGAAAGGAGACTCAGAGAAGTGTGCCATAAAGCTAATCTACTTAGCCCGTCTCTGTAGTCTGATCCAAGCTGCTGTTGTAACACTGCAACCACATGGTCAAGGCCTGGTCAGAAAAGCAGATGCAAACCATTACGGAAAAGCTGGGGAATTGTCTGGTATCTATTTCAAGAGTAGGAGGACTCTTCTGAGGATATAGTTGGAAGCTAGTACAAATTCAGATAAGGCTTCAACAACAAGAAACTTCAACCTACAGATGTGGGGAAAGGAAGAGAAAGCTTTCAGATAGAACCAAGCCTACATTCATGCTCTGGGGCTTCATGCCACACCCTACTGCAGTTGAGGACGAATAATCATTTTGCATTTACAAAGATGAAGGCATTGACTGCCAGCTTTGTCAGTCACAAAAAGACAAATATTGTATAATTTAACCTAAGTGAGATTCCTACAGTAGACAAATTCACAGACAGAAATTAGAATGGTGGTTGCCAGGGGAAAGGGGGGAAGGAAAAGGATTTACTGGAACAAGTTCTAGAGATGGATGGTAGTTAGTGATGGATGTACAATACTGAATCCACTTAATCCCACATAACTGTACATTTAATAGTTCAAGGGCCAGGGATGTAGGTCAATAGCTCCACACCTGCCTGGGAAACAGAAGGTCCCAAGTTCAATTACTGGTACCACAAAAAAGTTCAAATAGTAAATGATTGATCATATATATGTATATATGACTGATGATGTATATAACACATATACACACATGTATATTCAACAGTTTTAAAAAGCACACTACTTTTAAAGTTATACTATATGCAGTTTGAATCCTAGATTGACCATGTATAAGTCATATAACCTCTCTAAGCTTGATTTTTTTCTATGATAATAATAGTAATTCCTAATAGGTTGCTGAGTTAAATGACATACTCCATTGAAAGTCCTTATTCCAGTGACTGATGGTACATGTCAAATGCTTAATAAACACTGGCAATATTTACTAAAACAATGCACTTGCAGTCTCCACAACCCCGTGAAATTACATAGAAATGAGGCCCGAAAAAGTCCACAATGAGTAGCTCAGTTCATGATGCCACATCAAATCCCCTACCCATGAGCTGTCTTGTACTGTCCACTTAATAATTGTATAATGAAAGGCAAGTGTCCCTAACCTTGCTATGTTTCCCCTGCCATACAGTAAAAGGAGACATAAGGGAAGCCTTAAACTCTACACAACTAGATGAAAAATCAGATAATGGTTCCAGAAGAGTACTATAAATTAGAAATACAAAAAGTGAGAATTTACAAAACTGGTGTGGACACCTGTGCACCAAACCTGACTTCCTTTTAAAGTGAAATACACGACACGTGAAGAGGCTGGGACTTTGCAACATTCTTGAGATTTCAATTACTCAGGATTCCCGACCTTACAGACTAAATAAGTGGTTCAGCACCATTTTAAGTGGCAATGTATGGAAGAAAAAAGAATTACCAGACTGGAAGAAAACTGGGAATTCTTGTTCTAACTCTTAACACTAAGCTGTCTGTGAGTCTGACAACTTATATCTCCTTTCCAAGGTTCAGTCAATGAGAAAGAGGGGGAAGGCAGACACTAAAGTTGGATCCCGATAGTCGGTAAGACCTTTTCAACCTCTTATATGCCATCACTCCTAAATATAAATTTAGAATCTTGGGAGGTGGAGGGAACAAAGCAGACCTACCACTTCCAAATAGCTGACGCAAACATTAGCGGACTTTGCAAGACCTGGCTGAAGAACTCTGCAGCCTGATTTTTAGACATTTCTCACAACCAGGATCAAACACACTGATAGAGTAGAAAAGTTAATTTTGGCAAAGTTAATTTTAGTTTACCTTAACTCCTCTGGGCCATATCTAAAAAGAGGAGAAATAAAAACTTATTTGAAGGCAGCAAGTTGAAGCAGATGACCTGACTTACAGTCTATAATGTAAGTTTAAATAACAAAGAGAGCATTTCAGGTTTGGAAGAGGAACATGCTGTGAACAAAAATACAGGATAAACTTCACTGTTATGAAGAATTTAGGGTTCCTTGAGCCAGAGGCCAGAGAATTTCACTTGTATTAGTTTACTGCATTCAACGTTTAAGGAAAATACCAGCCAAGAAATTCATCTGGACATCCTTTTACTTTTCCTTTGGAGCCCTGGTAGTTCTAGAATGAAACTTTATCCACAATACAGTGGACACTGACCCAGGAGTCAGGGAGAACCCGGAGTCATGTCTAACTAAAAGGTAAAACGTTACCTAAAGGTAAATCAAAATACCCTCCCCATGCTAAGTGATAACACATACTCCAGAAAATATAAAATGTAACAACTCTTTTGTACTTTTCTGGCTACCGAGTTGGAGCAAATTAACCTGTCTGCACCTTGATTTCTGCTTCTGTAAATGGGGGTAATTCCAGAAGGCAGTTGTGAGCATTACACGAGTCTTATCAAGTTCCTCAGTTTTATTAAACGTTACCTGTTGGTTTCAAACGCTTCTCTCATATATCAGGTCCCTCCTCGAATTCATGAACACGCTATGAGGTTCGTTTCTCTTTATCCCCTTCCAAAGTGTGGCAAATCAAGACTCGGCCGCGGAGGGTGTGGGTGAAATGGAGAATCCGACCCGAGCTCGAGGGCCTGTAGTTCCCCTCGGAGATCAAGGTGTGCCACGAGCCCAGGACCGACAGAGGCGGGCGCTGAGGCGCTGGGGCCCGCAAGAAGCGAAAACATCAGTTTTGAGCGCCTCGAGGAACGAACAGTCTCAGCCAGGGCGGGAGAGCCGGAAGAAGCCCTGGCCAGCACAAGAGCCGAAGCCCGGGCCGGGCCCGCCCGAGGCCTCCCCGCGCAGCCTCGGCTCTTCTCCCTCCTCCCCTCCCCGGGCGGGGCGGGGCACGAGCACAAAAGACTCCCAACTTGCGAGCGGGCGCTGGCCCACCCCGCCAACTCCTGCTCCAGCGCCAGCCCTCGTTTAGGAAGCGGACAGCAAACGCTTGGGCGGCCGGGGGCGAGCGCGGGGAGGCCGGGGCCGGGGCCCGGGCCCGAAGGTTGCAGACCCCGGAGGGAGTAGAAGGGGAGGGGGTCTGGAGTTACTCGGGTTCCCAGGACTTCCAGAAAGGCCGAAAAAAGAGTTTCTAAAAATAGGCACCGGCCAGCCAGAAGGGGTGGTCAACCCAGAAGACACAAGGAACAACCCCAGCACCCTTAAGGAGACGCCCGCGGCCCCCACTCACCCCCGCCAAAAGGTCTGAAGGAAGCCGCGAGGCTCAGGAGGCGGTGCCGCCGCACTTGGGCGGATGGGAAGGAGGGGCCAGAGGGTGGCCCGGCTGCAGCTCGAGGAGGCTTAACACGCGCGCGAGTCGCCGCCACTACCGCCCACTCTGCTCCTCTCGGCTTTGCGCCCCGCGCCCGCACCGCTCGCGCGCCCAGCCGCACTGACAGCGGCGCGAGCCCCGCAGCCGCGAGTCCTTCCCTTGGCCAGCACCACTCAGGTGCGCAGTAGTGGGGGCGCCTACAGTAGATCCCCTCTGCTCCGTCTCGCCTGTCGTCCCTGCCCCGGCCTTTTCTCTCCACCCCGCTTTTATCTGCCAGGGAGGACACGGGGACTCAACCCTGAAGATTCCTCACCGCCGCCCTTACCCAGGCCGACTTCCCGGGAGCGTGGGCCCTCCCCACCCCCGAGGCCTGGCTTTGGAAAGGTCCAGAGATTCGGCGCGGAGAGGAGGGAGGAGGGCCCGGGGCGGGGTCTGGTAGGGAGGAGGGACAGGCGGGAGGCGGGGCTAGAGGAAGCATGAGAGTCGCTTACACCAGCATGGAGCTGGGGACCAGGCGGGTGAGAGGGCCGTGGTGCCCGGGGAAAGAGGACGCTAGGCAGGTGTGGAAAGCGGTGGAGACCTCAGAGCCGGACGCCCAGGCAGCAATCGGAAGGAGGGGATATAGGCGGGACTGGAAGGAGGAACGTTCCTGGAGGAGGCGGACCCGGAAGCACAGCGGGGAGGAGGGAGTCTAAGGGAGCGGCCCTGGGGAGGAGCCGGAAGGAGGCGGATCCTAGGGGGTCCCGAGAGGGTGGTGCTTGAGGTGGGCGAGGCCTGAAGAGCAGCCGGAGCTGTAGTCTGCGGGCGGTTCCAGAGCGATCCTGGAGAGGCGAGAAGCGTGTATGGCGTGAACAGGGTGTGAGGGTCTCCCCCACCTTCCAAAGCAGAGGCTGCGGTGAAGGTGGTCTGGAGAGAAGGCGCCACTCTTCTTCCAAACAATACGATAAGATGGGTTGTTCAAACAGCCTTATCTTTCTGGGATGCAGAAGATGTCTTGTTTGTTGATCTTAATAGTGGGCCTCCCTCCTAAACATTTCTCCTTTTGAAATCTCACACTTGAATCAATTCCAGCCTCCCACTATCACCAACTGCATGGGTCATTGTTTTTAGTAAGTAAAAACTAAAGCACAAATTTAGAGGAGGGAAAAAAAAGCTATAATTAGAAAGTAAGAGGAAAATAGTAAGGGATTTTAGTTGAAGGATCTGACAGATAAGGCCGGGCCTCAACAAAGGAAAATAAAAATGAAAAGGAGTCCAGTTTGAGCAGCTGCAGAGAATGCCGTGTGATGAAGGGGCTCAGATGGGCCCACAGGAGCCAGCTTTTAAGGATTAGCTAGCGGGCCGGGGTCCAGGTGATCATTATCTCCGTACTGGTTTCAGCTCTAGAATCCTGGCGGCTGAGGCATGGTTTGTTCCCCTGAAAAGATTGTCTCCGTTCGTGGTGGCTTCATTTGAGGCTCAGTTTTTTGCGGTATCCAAGTGATAACAGGCATAAGACTTCTGAGTTTAAAAGGCAGCCTTGTAAATCCCTTATCTACATGTCGTTTGTTTGGACGGGAGATGTAAATTCAGGACCCAACGAGCTTTGGCCAACTTTTAGGTGGGCACTTCCGAAATGATTAACATATCTATATGAAGAATTAAGACATTTGACCCAAAGCGTTTTGCTAACAAAAGATACAAAATAAAGGTGCTTTTAGGTACCCATTGTGACTCTATAGGCCTAAGAGTTGCAGATTTAATGAGCTAAGGGCCCAACGGTCCGCCCATCCTACTGTGTCATCTCTAAACTTTTTTTTTAGGTTTTTGGAGACAGTGTCTCACTTTGTAGTTCAGGCTGGCCCTGAGCTCAGCCTCAAACTCACATCATAGCAATCCTCCTGCCTCTGTCTCCCGAGTGCTGGGATTATAGGCCTGAGCCACCACGCCCCGCACTGTGGTATGTGGTACTGATTGCTGCTGGGTGTGAGTCTCCACACCCAGTATTGTATGTGGTAATCAGGGATGAGCCCAGGTTTTTGCGCTTGCAAGACAGGCGCCGGAACCACTGAGCTAAATCCCCGGCCCCTCATCTCTTAAATTTCTGTCTGTCTTGTCTGTCTCTCCTGCCTCTCTCCCTCTTCCCCCCACCTTTCTGTCTGTCTCTGTCTCTGTCTCTGTCTCTGTCTCTCTCTCTCTCTCTCTCTGTTTTTCTCTCTCTCTCTCTCTCTGTCTCTCTTTCACACACACACACTCCTCCAGATTTACAGAGGGTTCTTCTGAGAACACGGGAGGACCAGTGGTATCAGCTGTTTTGTTTTCCACCATCTTTACCCACCTGTGATTTCAAGATTGTATTCTACACATCACTTCCCTCAGAATCTGCCTAAGAGACAAGATTCCCAATAATGCAGCAGAGTTTGAGCTGAGAGTCCTGTCTCTGCAGTAGTAACTACTACGGCAGGAATAACTACTCTTCTGTTGTTTGATGACTTCCTTGTCTCACTCCAAAAGGAAGAGAGAGTGACCTTCGAGAGCAAGGCATGCAACATTCCGGCCCCAAATCTCCCAAACAGCACCTCTGAGAGATCTTCCTTAAACACCCCACCCTACCCTTCAGTCTTTTGTTCTGTCTTTTCTTTGTCTATGTATATGTTTTTGTCTGGATTGCTCCTGCCTGCTACTCACATGCTTCCAGTTTATCCTTCAACATTCAGCGCAGAAACCACCTCCTCGGAGAAGCCTTCTCTCAGCTCCCGTCATGCCCGTGGCCAGGCAAGTTGAAGCTCTGGCCCTGTTCTATTGATAGAAAATTCGTCTGTGCAGGTGGCGCCCTGTTGCCTGCAGGCACTGAGAATTATACTCATGTTCTGCAAGATGCTGTATGACCTTCCATCCTTCCAAACTGGTCCCCTACAACTCTCCTACTCTTCCTCAGCCACATTTTGGCCTCTTTGCTGTTCATGATTAACAGGCCAAGCATTCTGTTGCCTCGAGGCCTTTACACTTGTTGTCTCTGCCTCAGATTCTCTTTTCCCAAATATTGCTGTGGCTCATGCCTCACCTTCAAGTCTCAGCTCATAGATTACTTCCTCTGAGAGGCTTCCCCTGGCCCACACTTAAAATAACCGCATCTCACTCTGTACTTCTGTGTACTCATTCCTGGGGTTTTCTCCACAGCATTCTCACCACCTGAAATATACTGAGCGATGTATTTATTGTCTTTCTCCCATCCCCATTCTCCACTAACAGGGCGATCTCTGCCAGGACAGGATATTGTCTGGTTTTGCTTATTCCTCATACCTAGAACAGTAGGCCCTCACTTAATGTTTGCTGAATGATTGACTGCAAATTCAATGGAAGACTCTTGTCCAGAAGCCTCTCTGACGCTTACTGGATGAAGAGAAATGTTTCTAAGGAAATGTGCTGGCATCACTAGCTAACGTTTATGGAGCATTTTCTAGTTGCCAGGCAGTCTGCTGAGTGCTTTTCAAGCTTGTCTAATTCTAACTGCCTTGTGATAGAGACACTATTATAATCCCTCTTGTACAGAGGAGGAAAGTCTTTCACAAAGAGGTGACTTTACCACAGTCATACAGATAGTCTAGAGTCCAACCGTAGAGCCAGTTTGCTAAATCACTATCATGCCGCCTGATTATTAAGGATATAGGGCTGCTAGCCCAATAAAAGTAAAAAGAGAGAGATTCTTTTATTTTCTGGGTAGTGTAGTATAGTATGGTGCCTGGAGTCATGGCAGAATTTTGGTTTACCTGTCATGAGGAAAGCTGGCTAGAAGACAAAACTTGATTGAGGTTTTGAAGCAGGATAGGAAAATATTACAGATAAGTGGAGCCAGAGACTTAATGAAGCCCTTCCGGAAGTTTGCCCCACCTTGACCTCTGAACCACTACATCCTTATCATTTATTGGTGGGTTTTATAACACAACTATTATGGTTTACATCTAAAATATCCCAATTCTCAAGGGTGTGGAAGGTGACTGGATGGTGGAGTGCTGTACTCAGCAGTGGATTCATTCTCCGACGAGCTCAGTAGCTGAGCGTGTTGTAGGAAGTGGAGCCTGATTAGAGGTGGGTCACTGGTGGGTGTGACCTGGAAGGGTATATTCTTTTTTGTTTGTTTGTTTGTTTTTTGTTTTTGTTTTTTTTTTGAGACAGGGTCTCGCTTTGTGGTTCAGGCTGCCCCTGAGCTCAGCCTCAAACTCACATCACAGCAATTCTCCTGCCTCTGCCTCCCGAGTGCTGGGATTACAGGCATGAGCCACCACGCCCGGCACTGTGGCATGTGATACTGATTGCTGCTGGGCGTGAGTCTCCACACCCAGTATAGGTATGTGGTAACCAGGGATCGAAGCCGGGTCCTTGCGCTTGCAAGACAGGTGCCGGAACCACTGAGCTAACTCTCCAGCCCCGGGAAGGGTATATTCTTGTCCCCACTCCTCCCTGCTCTCTGTGCTTCCTGGATGCCAAGGATTGAGCAGCTTTTCCTCTGCCACCCCCCTCTGCCATTCTCTCTGCCTTGGATCCGGACTGAAACTGTGGACCCAAATAACCCTCCTCACTTCCTCTCTTAAGTTGTAGGTGTAGGGTATTGTATTATGTCTCTGTGAGGCGAAAGGGACCAAGATACTAAAAGATGAATAGGGTGCAACCGGTGGAAATATTAGTACATTAGTTTTTTTGTTTGCAGAATGCTATGACACATTGCAGATGGAAGGGCAGACCTGAAGACTGGAGTGTAAGAGGGAAGGGTTTCTGGAGAGTATTGTGTGAATTAAGGAAAGTAAATGTGAAAGATAAGCTAGAACTCAGAACTAGTTTCTAAACTCAATACTTGAGAATCATTGAAAGGTTTTGAACAGAGGTTAAAGTGTCAAGATTGGAAGAACACTTAAAAATAATCTGGCTCAATTGTTTTTGTTTTGTTTTGGTTGGTCGGTCGGTTTTTTGGTTTTGTGAGACAAGTTCTCATTATATAGTTTAAGTTCTCCTCAAACTCACTGTGTAGCTCAGGGTAGTCTCAAACTGTCCACAAGCCTCCCTACCTCAGCCTCTCAAAGCTGGGATTGCAGGCCTGTGCCACCACACCCAGTGTCCAACCACATTTTTAATCCTATCAACAATACTACAAAATCAGTTTTGGTTTTGTCCCCCTTTTAAACGTGACATGGCCAGTATTTCCCAGATGGTAGGTGCTAAGGAACCAGGATTGAACTCAGGTCCCTCTGAGCTCCAAAGCAAACATTTAACTACTTCCTCTCCCTCCCACTGGAATTAATTCTGCCTTCAGAACCCACCCTCAGTAAGCAAATTCCTCTTCAGCAATTTGACGGTGATATTAGTAGAGCTACCTATGCCTACTATTGCAAAGGTAGATGCAAGGGACAGGAGTGTTGAGGGACCCAACAACATCTTGAAGGCAAAGAATGAAGACTTCTGAGAAAGCCAGGTCTCATTGTATTAGAACTGGCTTCCAGGTGCCATGAGACCAAAGAAAGAGACAGACAAATCCATGATTGCACTGAATGCAATTTACTGTGGCACTTACCTATGGAAGCAGAGTTAAGGTGACAGCAAAATCAGTGGATCCTCATTTTCCATGACAAAGGGAGCTTATGCAGTAGTCAGGGCACAGGTGATTTCCCATCCACACCAGAATGTATCTGGTTTATCTCCAGCTATTATCAAACTATCAGACATCTTCCTGCCATTGATGACCCTATGGTCAAGGAGTAAAACCCCACATGCAATTCATATGTTTCTAGTGTGCTTAGGAACTGCAGGGAAAACAGACCGTGGTTACTCAGTGTGGTCATGGCTGTTCCTCCTCAAGGGCCTGAAGTTGGGCCAGGGATATAGCTCAGTGGTTCCGGCGCCTGTCTTGCAAGCGCAAGGACCTGGGTTCGATCCCCAGTAACCACATACAATACTGGGCGTGGAGACTCACACCCAACACCAGTCAGCACCACATACCACAGTGCCGGGCATGGTGGCTCATGCCTGTCATCCCAGCATGCGGGAGGCAGAGGCAGGAGGATTGCTGTGATGTGAGTTTGAGGCTGAGCTCAGGGCCAGCCTGAATCACAAAGCGAGACCCTGCCTCCAAAAAAAAAGAAGAAGCCTGAAGTAAGAGCACTTGCATAGTAGGTACAAGGCCTTAGGTTCAATCCCCAGCACCACACACACACACACACACACACACACACAGGCTACAGTCCTATGGAGCTGGCTGCCTACAGAGGAAGATGGGATAGAGGAAGATGAGTGAGTGAAGAAGGGGCTGATGAAGTAGTAGAGATGAAGGAACATTAAAAGGAAGAAGAAGAAGAAGCTTGTCAGTAGAGCAGGGGTTGCCAGATCAGGTGCCAATGGGGCCGGACAGCTGCCCAAAATGAGCAAAGTGGGTCAGACGTTAGATCATAGAGAGGTACTATGGCAAACTGGGAGACCGTGACATCCAAAAAAGGGAGCTGGTATTCAGGTGGGAGCACAGCCTCCAGTGTTACCACTGTCAGATTTGAAATGGCAAACAAAACTCTCCAAACCAGTTTTCATATGAAATCGTTGGGTTTTTAAATGCTGGCCGCTAATTTAAATTTTAGGGGACAAAGTCCTGCCCAAACCGAAGGTGAGCATCTTTGTGCTGGGTGTGGCCCGTGGACTACCAGTTCATTTGATTTAGGTTCAGACCCACTTTGCCACTTCCCAGCTATGTGATCATGAGCAAAATTATTTCATCCCTCAAATCCCAGGCCCTTATCTACTAAATGGGCATAGTCAACTCCATACCTCATAGCACTGCTGTGAGGATTTTTAACATAAAAGAAATGGATATGAAGCACTTAGCGTAGTGCTTGACACACAGTCAAAAACAGTTATATTGTCATTGTGAAAGCCATTCTTCCTCCAATAACCTATAAAATCATAAACTGACAGAATTCAAAGACACCTCGCCTCGAGTGTTTGAATCTTGTTAAACTATAGAATCCTGAGCAAGACCTGCAGATGAGAGACATAACGAGGACGCAGCTCTGCTTGAAGTGAGGAGTGGGAACTCCGAGTCCTTCCTCCCAGGCCTCCCGCCTGCCCCACGTCGCACTCCTGGAGCCGAGCTGGGCCCTCCACCAGATCGGAGGAGTTGTAACATACAGGTTAAAATCACATTCTTTTCCAGGTCCATTTTACACATAGGGAAACAGGCTTATCAATATACAGAGATTTCCCTAAGTTGCTACAGGAAGTCCAAGCAGGAAAGGACAATTAATTCCCAAGCTATTAATGTCCTTTTCCCTGGGGACAGCATTCCTCTTTCGTGCTGTCCCTCTTTGCTCCTCCCTGACCAGCGCTGATGTTGAAGGCGCAGAGCATAGCCGGAGTTCTCCACTGCAGACTTTGAAAGGAGGAGGAGAGGGAGGGAAAGGACAGAAGGGAAGTGTGGGGAGAAAGCGAGAAGAGGAAGAGAAATCAGTCTAATAGCAAAAGGTTTCAGGAGCGTAGGGGAGCTCCCAGAATGAATGGGAAGGCTCAGAAAAACAGACCTGGGGGAGCGGAGACCCTCTCCCCAATCCCTGCCTTTCTGTGTGCCCTTTTCCTGCCAATGCCGGACCCGAGGCTGTAGCAGCCGTCACTCCCTGAACCTTTCAGCTGCTCCACCAGAGACAGGCATTCTGCTTTCAGCCCTAAGGACTCAATTTTCGGGAGGGATGTTGGTCCAACAAAAAAAGGCAGCCATCCGTGGACCAGTAATCCATGGCTGGAAAGCCAGGTACTTAACTGGTCCAGCTGAAGCAAAATGTAGCACCCCTTCCCCCTTGGATACTAGCGATAAAACTCAAGGTCTTGGCTCTGAACTACATCCCCAGACCTTTTCTATTTTTTAATTTTGAAATGGAGTTTACTAAGTCACTAGTTGTGCAGGTTGGGCTCACACTTGCGGTTCTCCTCCCTCAGCCTCTCCTAGTATTTGGATTATAGGCGTGTGCCCCCACACCCTGCTGTGAAGTTTAACCAATCATTGTGAATGGGGAGGTGAGAAATCTAAGATCTTGACAGCTCAATTGAAACCTTGTAATCAAACAAGCCGAGAGAATATTTCTGACAAATGAAGTTCATGATTCTGGGCAGATTAAATAAGAGATTTTCTTTACTACACCTACCCTGGAGTCACCTCTACGAATACATTCTCACTGCCCAATTCCTCCTCTACTCAGAACCCTTCAGTGGCTTCCCACTGCTGTGCAGCAGCATGGATCAAAAAATCAGATGCCTGCAGCAGCCGGCAAGCAAGTTAGGCGGGAAATGTTAATGAGTGAGTGAACTAAAGAGTACGTACCATTGGACTTGGGATTTAGCTCAGTGGTTCCAGCACCTGTCTTGCAAGTGCAAGGGCTCAGGTTCGATCCCCCAGTAACCACCTATAACAATACAGGGTGTGTAGATTCACGCCCAGCAGCAATCAGTACCACATACCACAGTGCCGAGCATGGTGGCTCACACCTGTAATCCCAGCACTCGGGAGGCAGAGGCAGGAGGATTGCTGTGATGTGAGTTGGAGGCTGACTCAAGGCCAGCCTGAACTACAAAGCTGAGACCCTCTCTCTCTCTCTCAAAAAAAGTACATACCACATAGATTGGGGACCGCTAACCACCTATCGCTAGGACCCCGGGTGCTGAGACGTTGGATTTTTCAGGAGAACCCACAAATCTACATTTTCATATAAAATCTTCCGAATTTTATATACTGGTTTAAATATTTTAAAATAACTCTGTGTAAGCCAAATAAATTCTGTCTTTAGGCCAATTCTTGGAGGCTATGGCCTAAAAGTGCTCAGTCCTTAGCCTTTTAGGTTAAATCCTATAATTAGACACCTTTGGATCTGTTTTAATTTTCTATTGCTATATAACAAAACATCCCAAAATGTAGTGGCTTATAACATGCGACATCTCATAAATTTGTAAGTTGACTAGGTAGTGGTTCTGCCTGTGTAGTATTTGGTTGGGATAAGCTTTCTCCTGTCTCATCTCCTTTATGTTCTAGTATTTCTAGGACCGGGTGCTAATGATGTCTCCTCCTGGAAGACAGCCTTGTCTCCCTTGCCATGTACATAGCCACTGGCTAAGTCGGAATGAGATGTTTTACCCTCCTATCTTGGTGCTCTTTATTGTTGACCATTAGAGCATAGATCCAGTTCACTTAGGACCAAGGTCTGTCTTAACCATCTTCATAGCCTTCTCACACAGGAAGGTTTACGCATATTTCCTGTCCTTTCATACAGGAAGTTCCCATGAGCACTGTCAGGTTGGACTGAATTTGGAGGTCGAGTCCAGAGAAATGAAGGCTGCAGCGTGAGTTCATAAAGTTTCCTATCAAAGGGGTTGAAGAATAAGGCAGGAACCCTGACATTTGACTCTTTGTAGAGTTCAAGTTAAACACTAGGTTTAATCTTTATCAAAGTGATGTCTGGAACTTGCGTAGAAGACATTTCTCATTTCCAATGCACACATTAGCGAGTCTCAGCCAGGAGCCTGGACCTCCCCAGTGCTCAGCAATTGATGACGGGAGAGCCAGAAATCCAGGGGACTAGCTTCAGTTCAGACCCTGAACCTGCCACTCACAGGATAAGCTCCTCAAGCTCTGTGGCCCCAACTTCCTCTCTGGAAAGTGGGCATAAATCACATTTACCTTGAAAGTTCTGTGAAGACTAGAAATTGTGCTGTTTCCCTCAACATAGAGAAGGTGCTCAGGTAGTAGTGTGCTCTCGCCATGATTGTTATTGATGACTAAAATGAGAAACAACAGTTCTGATTTTTCCAAGGGGAGAAAACCATTCCTGAGATTCATCTCTTGGAATATGTATATCTTTGTTTTTTCTTGTTCTCTTCGAATCCAGGAAGGAAAAAAAAATGAAGAAAGAAAAGGGATGAAGGAAGGGAGGGAAGAACAGGAGGGGAGATGGTTTGGCCTGTGCCATGGTGAGCTTGGGCTGTGTGCACGCCTGTTGGGAGGAGACCCCCCCCCATCTCAGCAGGAAGGGAAGAAGGTGCGTATGACAGGAGCAGGGACCCCTCAGGACCACAGCCGCACAGGCCCAGCGCGTACAGTCCCCGCCCTGTGACTGAGCTGGCGCTCAAAGTTACGAGGGGGGGGGGGGGCACGGGGACGCGGACGATGACACAACGACTCCTGAATCAAGCGAGCTGTGCCTCATTCCTTGCCGGCTCAACCCTCAGAGCCCTCGCTCTACTCTACCTCACCAGCGGGTCTCCACTTTAGTCTTTCGTGAACAGAAAACAGCCTGGCGTCTTGAAAGTGTAGTCTTCATTAAGCAGGGAGCACGTAATTCCACATCTCGCCTCCCAGCGTGTCCTCACCGGGGCCTTCTAAACCTCCTAACGAGAGGGGGCACCGCCGCCCACTCTTCAGTGGCCTTCCTCTGCCCCGCATTGCAACCATGAGTGGCATTGCTGAGCTCAGAGGCGGCAGTGTTAATTGAAATTGACATTAAGGTCTGACTTGCTCCAGCAGAGGCACATTAGAAGAAATGTAAACGAGGAAGGCATCGCATCGGCGGCGGCATTTGTTTTAATGAGGAAAATCATTTCTGAAGCATCTTATTCAAGAAAGATTGAGTGCCCAGGAAATGTGAGGTACCTGCGGCCTTCCACCTGCCCACCCCTTGGTCCCAGCGATGAGAAGAGCCCACACACTTCCACAGACTTCCCAGGCAAGCTTATTTCGACCTGGTTTCCCAGGTGCATTTCTGAAGGTGTCTCCCATCACACATCATTTTCTCCATCTGCTGCTCCAGCTCCACTTTTTCATATTTAAGAATTTGTGGGCTGGGGATTTAGCGCAATGGTTCCAGTGTCTACCTGGCAAGTACAGGTCCCAAGTTTGATCCCCAGTAACCACACACCACAATGCTGGGCTTGGTGGCTCCTGCCTGTAATCCCAGTGCTTGGGAGGCAGAGGCAGGAAGATTGCTGTGAGTTTGAGTCTAGCATGGGCTACATAGTGAGTTCAGGGCCAATCTGAACTACAAAGCGAGACCTTTACTTTCTCAAAAAAAAGAATTTGTGGCCACATGTTGGTCCCAGTTCTTATTTGCTGTCCCCCAGCAAGATTTGATTAGGAAGATACCTGAAAACTTCTCAGTTTTGAATTCAACTAAGGGACCCTGATGGCACCTGACCCCAGCCTGGCCAATCAGGGACATTCTACCCACCTCCTCACCCACCACAGAATCCTCCCTGCACAGACAACCATTCCAGCCACTTAGACTGGCACTATGAGTTGAAACCTCGTCTAGTCGATGAAAGCCTGGTTGTGCCAGGCAAAGGTGAGTTCAGATGTGGGTTGTTTATCAGGAGAGATTAGTTCAGAGTGCAGAGTGTGGAAGACTATCAAATCTCACACACACACACACACACACACACCCGTGAAGGCACATTCTCCCTTCCTCTGTCTTTTGGTCAGATACCATGAGAACAACAGTGGTAGCTTATTACTGTGGTGGTCATGCTCCCAGGCATTCACAGTCTTGTGGCCTGGCAGTGGACTTGGGCTTGGCCACGTGAGGCACCCTGGCCAGTCGGACCTCAGCCAGCACGATGCAGGCAGAGGCCTGGTGAAGGCCTGTGCACCAGGGCCTTCCTCTCGGCGTACCCATTCCTCGGTCTCCTGAACAGCTTTGGAGAGGTCTGGCTGCCCCACTGGAGGGTGCACACGGGGAAGAGGCCTAAAACATCTGCAGGAGATCAGAAACCCACTTTCGGCTGAGCCCAGCACTTGACCAACCTGCCAGTTGAGTGCCACCATGAGAATGACCACCAACACAGTCAAAAAAACCACCCAGGTGGCCCGGGGATGTAGCTCAGTGGCTTCACCTCTGCCCAGCAAGTGCAAGGTCTTGAGTTCCATCCCTGGGACCAGAAAAAAAAACACACCCACCTGAGCCCAGTCCATACTGAACATCATGAGCAAATCAAATGGTTGTGTGAAAACACTAAGTTTTAGGGCGCTTTGTGACTTAAGAACAGCAATTATATTCCATGACATTTCCTAGCTGCAGGGAATTCTCACAGCCCTTCTGGTCCTAAGAGAGTAGGGAGTTCTTTTTTTTTTTTTTTTTTTTTTTTTTGCTCTATTACATTACTTTGCATTGTTGACTCTTCGCTGTCCACAATCATGTTTATGTTATGTAGGTGTAATTCATGCGTGTGACTTTTTGTTTTCTTTTTTGTAATTAAGACTGGGGTTTTTGCTTCCATTTTTGTAGGGGGAGAAGCTGAGGGTCTACAGTGGAAAGGAGTTAACATCCACAAAGCACTCACTCACTGTGTTAGGTATAGTGCTATGTACCTATAATCCCAGAATTCTGGAAGGCTGAGTCAGGAAGAGCACAAGTTCCACCTCAACCTGAACAACTTACTAACTTCTAAGATCCTGTCTCCAAAAAGGGGGGACCTGCCAGGAATGCAGTTGAGTGCAAAGGCACTGGGTTTGAACCTAAGTGCTACCACCCCCCAGCAGCACCTACTGTGGTGCTGTAGTAGGCTAGATGTACAGTAGACACTTTATCACAGCTGAGAACAGTGGAAGGCCCAAACCCTCTAGTGACCTTGCCACCTACAAGCTGCATATCCCCAGGCAAGTCTCTGGCCCCTCCCAACCTCCTTTTACAAAGAGTTTTTTCTTTTTTAGTTTTTTTTTTTGGAGACAGGGTCTTGCTTTGCAATTTAGGCTGGCCCTGAGCTCAGCCTCCAACTCACAGCAATCCTCCTGCCTCTGCCTCCCGAGTGCTGGGATTACAGGCGTGAGCCACCACGCCCAGCCCAGCCTCCTTTTACACACCTCTAACAGAAATCATGTTTTAGTGTTTCAAGGCTTTCATAGGGGTTAAGTTGCCTCCCTATCAATTGTATACTCAGCCTCTCTTCCCAGGAAGGCTGGCTGGATTTCCCTGGCCTCCAGAAGATAACACTGGCCATATGACCAAGTTCTAGCTAGTGATATACAAGTTGAAATTCCTTGAGTTCTCAAAAAAGGTTTGTTTGGTTCAGTGACTAACCCAGCTGGCTTGGTGCAGCCCTTTGCACTCTCTTCCCACCTCCCCCCTCCCTCTCTGTTCCCCATGTTCTAACTGGGACAGACATGACACACAGCCTTGGCAGTCATCTTGAAAGCTTGAAGACAAAAATTCACTTGATAGGAATGGCCAAGCAGAAATAAAGAGCCTAGGGCCGGGGAGTTAGCTCAGTGGTTCCGGCGCCTGTCTTGCAAGCGCAAGGGCCCGGGTTCGATTCCCCGGTAACCACATAACAATACTGGGTGTGAAGACCCACACCCAGCAGCAACCAGTACCACATACCACAGTGCCGGGCGTGGTGGCTCACGCCTGTAATCCCAGCACTCGGGAGGCAGAGGCAGGAGGATT
>PVIR01014019.1:27847-41411 GCA_004026965.1 Petromus typicus | reverse complement strand
TTGCATTGAGTGTTTGAGTTGAGAAGTCCGCTGTGATCCTGACGGGCTTCCCTTGGAATGTAACTGTTTTCTTTTCTCTGGCTGCTTTCAGTATTTCATTCTTTTTTTGAATATCTGGGACTTTTATGATGATATGCCTAGGTGTAGATTTCTTCATGTCATGGGCATGTGGCGTTCTGTATGCTTCATATATTTGTATATCCAATTCTTTCCCTTTTTCTGTGAAGTTTTCTGCCATTATCTGTGTGAATAGCTTTTTGATGTCTTTAGCAGTGACTCCAATCAATCTTATGTTATTCTTCTTTGCATCATCTAGGAGCTGTTGGATTGACTTTTCATTATTGCTTGCTTTTTTCCATAGATTATGCCTTTCCAGTTCATTGGTTGTGATCCTGTCTTCTAGGTCTGAAATTTGGTCTTCTGCCAAATTCATTCTATTGCGTAAGCTTTTATTTTCTTTCTTAATTTCCTGGGCTTCTGCTTGTAGGTGTTTAAAAGGTTCCAGTGCTTTTGCTATCTTGCATTCTATCAGCTCCATGATTTCCTCTTTAGCTTTATTAATCATCATGTTGACAGTGTCCAATATCTCTGCTTTCATCTCAGAGATCAGTTCTGATTTCCATTTTACTAGATTTGCTTTGGTTACCATTTCCGAGGGCCCTGGAGACTGAGCTTCACACTTCTCTATTTCCCTTCCCCTTGTGTTACTTGGAGGTGAGGATGTTTGTGTCTGAAATTTGGAGTGTTTCCTCATCTCTGACCTGCCCTGTTTTCTGGCGCTGTTTGTTGCAAGTTACTTTCCTTTTAATAGTTAGGAACCTTAAAATAGCAGTGTTTCCTGGGTTGCTCTTTGCAGTTTGTATTGGGACCAATACAAGCTGCCTGGATGTGCTTCTGCAGTTACTGTGGAGAAAATCAGACTCTGACCTGCTAACCTCAGTCCCTGGGCGCTCTTCCGGTGCAGGCCTGGAGGCCAGTAAGCTCCAACCCCGGCGCAGATTCAGCGACGCAGACTCGGTGCCGCAGTCACCGCTTCCCGAGCCGCCTGCTGCTAAACTCAGTCCCTGGGCACTCTTCCGGCGTGGGCCTGGAGGCCACTAAGCTCCAACCCCGGCGCAGATTCAGCGACGCAGACTCGGTGCCGCAGTCACCGCTTCCCGAGCTGCCCGCTGCTAACCTCAGTCCCTAGGTGCTCTTCCGGCGTGGGCCTGGAGACAAGTAAACTCCAAGCCTGGCGCAGATTCAGTGACGCAGACTCGGTGCTGCAGTCACCGCTTCCCGAGCCGCCCGCTGCTAAACTCAGTCCCTGGGTGCTCTTCCAGCGTGGGCCTGGAGGCCAGTAAGCTCCAAACCCGGTGCAGATTCAGTGGCACAGTCGCTGTTTCCCGAGCCGCCCCTTAATTAGAATTTTTTTAACCAATCCTAAATTTATTAAACTATATATATGTGTATATATATGTGTGTGTGTGTATATATATGTGTGTGTGTATATATATATATGTGTATATATATATATGTGTGTGTGTGTGTGTGTGTGTGTGTGTGTGTGTGTGTGTATCCTGGACAGTGTACATTAAGGTTGTATCAAACTTTTATCTATTTTTTTTCAAGGAGAACTTCTAACAATTTGTCTGAAATTCAAGGGGCCACATTACTTTTTCAGAAAAATCCTTTTTTTAAAATTGATTTTAGGGCTGGGAATTTACCTCAGTGGTTCTGGTGCCTGTCTTGCAAATGCAAGGGCCTGGGTTCGATTCCCGGTAACCACATACAATACTGGGAGTGGAGACTCATGCCCAGCAGCAACCAGTACCACATACCACTGGCATGGTGGCTCATGCCTATAATCCCAGCACTTGGGAGGCAGAGGCAGGAGGATTGCTGTGACGTGAGTTGGAGGCTGAGCTCGGGGCCAGCCTGAGCCACAAAGCGAGACCCTGTCTCAAAAAAAAAAAATTGATTTTATAGGTACATTTTATATACACATTATGATCACATTCAGCATTGAGAGTTAGTAGCAGTATATGACACATCTTGTTTCTCATCCCCCCTCCATGTTCATCAAAAGCTGAAATCAAGAAAAAGAATGATCCTCCACTGTGTGGAAACACTGCCTTTTACACATGCCATTGTTATGTCACATTAAAATATAAACCAGATTTTTTTGTGCTTACTGTCAATACTCTGAATTGAGAAGATTTTATGGTTACATCTTGCCATTTCCTGTATGTCCTCTTGCCAGTTACAGTATAGGGAGCTATAAAGACTGCTTAGTATTTCCTAGGAAAAACCAAAGTTTAAGAAAATTTACAGATGACCAAGATCTAATAACTTACTCATACTTTAATGATGTACTCGCTTCAGCAACACATACACTAAAATATTAATGAAGGATGTCTTTTAAATGTCATATTAACCTTTGGAGAAAGAAGAATAAAATTAAGGCTCTCTCATATCCTATATCAGGACCAAATGAAACCCTAAGTTTATTTCCTACCTGACCCCAAATCACTACAAAGCAAATTGTGCAGTGAATATGGATCAGTGATAATTTAAGACTCAACTCTCTGCCTGACAATGATCTAGTTCTATATGAGTGCTTCTAAGTGAGGAAAGATATGTCTCTGTGCTTGCAATTACAAAGACAAGTAGCACTTCAGTGCTGAGAGCTCTTGAAGATTAACACTGGCAAACCAATGATGTCTGAGGTTTAGCTCATTTCCCCTGAATTTCATTTAACAGAGTGCTTTGCAATAAAAGTTTTCCTGATGAAATCTTAGCCCACAGTACCACTGACTCAAAAGTGACAGCTGAACACTGCTTAAAGTGTATCTTGAGTGAGAAAAATATAGTAATTCAATGTTAGCATCTCTAGTATTAAAATAATAGAAAAATATCAGTTATCTTCCCTGTGTAGGTACCTCTTTACTGCCTGACAAAAACTATATGAGGAAAGTCATTTTTCTTCATTTAGTTTCCTTTATTTATTTAGAAACAACTCCATAATTTAAAGAAAAATGTGGCCTGTTGAACATGAACCACTCTCACAAATATGAGCAGAAGTCTTGAAATATTTTTTTCATTGTATAGAAATAACAAACCAGATATTCCAGATATTTCCCTAGCACTTTAAAATATAATTTTAATGTTTCATTGATTAGTTTTTCATTGAGTTAATTGAATGGTCAGTTAGTTGGTTTAAGAGTTTATTGATTTATTAAACTATCATTTATTTGTGTCTATAAAGCATCTGGTACAAGACACAAAGTGCTGACAAGAAATCTGAAAGAGTAAAAAGGAACAAATTCAAAGAAAGAGAGAGAAGAGAAAAGGAACAACAAAGGAGAGAGAGAAGAAAGGAGAGTAGTAAGGAAAGAAAGGGAGAAAATTTCTAGAGGGTGAAA
This sequence comes from Petromus typicus, assembly GCA_004026965.1. Lineage (NCBI taxonomy): Eukaryota > Metazoa > Chordata > Mammalia > Rodentia > Petromuridae > Petromus > Petromus typicus. The sequence continues at coordinate 38,007 of PVIR01014019.1, read as the reverse complement.
GAGTCCAGTATACTTTTAACTATAAGTTTTAACTTCATACAGAAATGGTAAATTCCCTAACTCTAATGTTAACATGCTATGTGGCCATCAAGAGTAACACTTATTTTTCTGAAACAGAGTCTCACTATGTAGACAGCTTGGCTTTGAACTCACTATGTAGCCTCGTCTTGCCTTGAACTCACAGCAACCCTTCTGCCTCAGCCTCCCGAGTGCGGGGAATGCAGATATAAGATACCATGTCTGGCTTTAACATATATCTATGATTAATGGAAGCACACTAAATCTAAAATATTTCAGGACTTGAGGGTAGGTTTTTGTTTTTTGTTTTTTTTATACTTTGAGCAAAATATGAACCTGAATCTGGCTATGTAACCTGTTGGTGTCCTGTAGGATATGATCACTGTTGCCACCATTAGTTAAGAACTTCTTCTGTTTCAGGCACCCATTTGTAGGCAACAGGCATTTCATTCCATACAGCAGTGTAGTAGGTAAGGGTATTGTCTCTCCACAAAGCAAAGACCTTGAGTTAGAGAATGGAATATGACCAAGAAGTCACAGCTGTCACACTAGTATCTCTAATTCTACAGAATGTGAGCTCCTCAGCAATATATAATCATAGCCCACAGAGGGCCCAGTGCCATTGCAATGGAAGATCAGCAGTCAAAGGAAATCAAACTCCACGTTATGGGACATGATTGAGGAAATCAACTTGTCATTATGAGCATTTAAAATATGATGAAAAGAGAAATCTCTAAATATGGATCAAGATGCATGTAAAGACAGCCTTCAAGTTGGTAAAAGACAGGACCAGAGTCTGGAAATAACCCACATATCCAAAAAAAATAGCAGGCATTCAGATCCACAATGTTCAAGCAGTTCCTGAAAGGACAAGGAAAGGAATAAAATAATTTCATTTTAAAGAAATGGAAATGTAGAGAACATATTCTAATAACTATAAAGTGCATCCTTGAAAATCAAACCCTAAAATGAATATTTCAAAGGTTATTTTTCTGTATGAGGTGGGAGACACTTGGTTAATATGATTCCTAGTGTACTTTTTATAGAGGCATACTGAATGCCTGAGGAGCAACTCATGGGACTCATTCTAGGCATGATCCACCCCACAGGAGTCATTCACCCACATTGGGTTGATCTGCTTTCCTGTTATCTGCCATTTCACACACATATCTCCTTTATACTCAAGCACATGCACATACATATCTATAAAAGATGCAGCCATTTCTTAACTTTTTTCTCATTTTTTGGTGCACTCAATATGGGTTCCATCACAGTGTTACTTACTAATGTTCCTCTGTAGAAAATAATGACTTTTATGTTGCCAAATTGAATAGAAACAATTTGTCCTCTTCTTATCTATCCTTCAGCAGTATTTAGTTCTTTGACAGGGGTGTTTCTGCTTTAATGCTTTCTCTTTGCTTCTCTAGCATCACAAACTTCTGATAATAAATGGATAACCTGGCCACTTCTTCTTAATTTGCCTGGCTGGTTACACCTCCAGGGGTAAACTGTACATGTAGGAGGGGTGCAAGTGTTGGCCCTTGCTCTTTAGTAACACATTTGCTTTAAATAACCTCATTTGAATATATTTGAAATTCAAATATCTTTACTGTTGTCTAGATTTTAATCTCCATTTTAAACCTCACTCTGAGCTCTGGATTCATTATAGTGGTCCTGCCTTATCTGCAGTTTCATTGTCTGTGGTTTCAATTCCCATGGCCAACAAAAGTCTGAAAATAGAAAATGGGAAATTCTACAAATCAACAAGGCATGTGTTTTCAATTGCACTCCAGTAGCATGATGAAATTTGTACTCTCCCACTACATCCTGTCCAGAACATGAATCACTCCTTTGTCTAGGTAGTCACTCTGAATACAGTCCCCATAAACTACCCAGCAAATAATCTTGGTTATCAGACTGACTTTCATGATATCACAATGCTTATGTTTAAGAAACCCTTATTTTTCTTGATAATAACACCAAAGCACAAGAATAGTAATGCTAGTGATAAAGATAAGCCACAGAGTGCTTTGTTTCAATGAAAAGGTGAGCATTCTCAAAAAGAGAAAAGCAAAAAGTTATGTTACAAACATTTGTATAAAAGTTGCTGTTGTCACTCTCTTACTTTGCCTAATTTAAAATTCAATTTTGTCATAGTTATGTAAGCATGAGAAAAACCATAACATACAGAAATTTTGATACTATCTGTAGTTTTAATCATAAGTGAGGGATCTTACATTGTGTTCTTTTGGATAAGGGATACTATTGGATGCCTATTAACCCACATCCATTTTAAACTACAGGTATTATCCACAGCCCCATTGTCTTAGTTTGGAATGTCATTACAAAATGGCAATAATTAATAGGACTTCCTGATAAATCATATACACCTGCCTAAGATGTCTTGAACTGATCTACCTTCCTTATTTCCACTGCTTCTAGTTCAAGTCAATTTACTACATATCGCTCTGTGAGCCTGTGATTCTTTCTTGGTTACTTCTCATTGCTGAGGCAAAAAACTTCACACTCAAAGGAGGAAAGATATATTGTAACTCACAGTTTGTAGAGAATTTAGTGAACAATCAGCCATTCCAAGGCTGGTGTGGCAGAGGGGCATTGCAGGGGAGAAACAGTTTATGGCAGGTAGGAAGAAGCAAAGCAGCAAGTGACAAATAATGACCTTCTTCATGTGTCTTATAGTCCATCAAGATTACTCATTCTTAGGGCAGGCAGCACTCACACCCAGTTGGGGTGGTCTTGTTTTTTTTTTTTTTTTTGAGACAGGGTCTCACTTTGTAGTTCAGGCTGGCCCTGAGCTGAGCCTCAGACTCACATCACAGCAATCCTCCTGCCTCTGCCTCCTGAGTGCTGGGATTACAGGTGTGAGCCACCATGCCCGGCACTGTAGTATGTGGTACTAGTTGCTGTTAGGTATGAGTCTCCACACCCAGTATTGTTATATGGTTACCGGGGATCGAACCTGGGCCCTTGCACTTACAAGACAGGTGCCAGAACCACTGAGCTATATCCTCGGCCCAGGTTGGGGTAGTCTTAATCCTAGTATTGTACCATGAGTCAATCTCAGCATCACGTCCTTGATCCTAACTTCATACACCCTAGATCCAGTGACCTCTGAAAAGCCCCACCTGTGACCACATGAGGCATTCAAGGGACATCCGGAAACAAGCCATGAAATGATAATTTCCACTTCATTACACCACTACTTTGTGTTTTTTGTTTTTAACTGATTTTATTGGCATATTTTACATATGCATTGTGATCACATTCAGCATTGAGAATGTGTACCTGCACAAATTTTTCCCATTCACTTGCCCTTCCTATAACTCCACCCCCATACACATAAGCTTTGCTTCCATTGTTTTGTTTTTACTGTCAAGTTTTTTCTTTCCCTCTTACTTTTCCCTACCCCCCATTTACCTTTTCCCTTTGAATATCTTATTTTTATTTCACAATACCTAACATATATTCTGTACTTCCTTTACACCTTCAGTTTTCCATAGTAGAGAAATGATACAGTACTGACACATCCGTGTCCTATTTATTTCATTTATGTGTATGTCCTTAAAGTAAATATATTTGAGTATAAATATCTCTAATTTATCATTCTTTATGGCTAATAATTTAGTTATATTAAAAAAACAAAAACCTGCATATCTTCTTTATCCAGTCTTCCATTAATGGACAATTGGGCTGTTTCCAAGATTTAGCTATTACAACTGCTATAAATATGGGTGCATATATGTCACTGTGATATGATGATTTTATTTCTTTCATGTACTTATCTAGCAGGGAAATAGCAGGGTCAAATGGAACAGCTAATCCTAATTTTTTGAGGAATCTTCACACTGATTTCCACAGTAATTGCACCAGTCTACATTCCCATTAAGAGTGGAGAAGGGTTCCTTTCTCCCAACAGCCCTATTAACATTTGTTGTTGGTTGTTTTTTTGATAGTAGCCATTCTTTGGGGAGTGAGATAAAATCTCAGTGTTGTTTTCATCTGCATCTCTCAAATGATCAGTGATATTGAACCTTTCTTCATATGTTTCTTAGCTGCCTTTACTTCTTCATCTGAAAAGTGTCTGTTCATTTCAAATGCCCATTTTTGAAATATATGTTTAAATTGGGGGGATTGATTTTTGAAATTCTTTATATATTCTAGATAGTGGTTTTTTTGTCTGAGGAACACCTGGTAATTTTTTTTTTCATATATTGTATGCCATTACAGAATTGCTTTGAAAATAAACCAGGTTGTGTCACCCCTGGATCAGAGTACACCAGTGGTTTTTCATTGTACTTAGGTTCAAAGGCAGGTATTAACATGGATTATAATTCTATTTTGAACTATTTTATCCAGTGATACCTGTGGGAGGTACTTTGTCTTCCTGGTCACCTAAATGTAAAATTTTTTGACGCTTCATGATCATCCTTTTTTTCTCCATTCCTCTTTTCCCTTCCCTTTATTTCTTTCCTCTCCCCTTCCCTCCCTTCCTTTACCTTCCACTTTCTTCCCTTCCCTTCCCTTGCAGCTGTAGTCCCATAGAATCATCATTGGATTCTCTGTCTCAATTATAACTTCATCCTGTAGTAGCTCAGAGTGCAAAAAAAATCTCTTCATTGGAACCTATCTTCATAGGTCACCCTATTGACTGTAAGTAGAGACCACATTTTTGTTTGTTTATTTCTTTCTTCTTATTAAAAAAGGCTACTTTAATGGTCAACATATTCTTTAGTGGTACCTGTCACAAATATCCATTGAGTGACAAGCATGGTGCCACATGGCTGATACACAGTGGCACTACAGAAGGGACCAAACTGCTGCCATACTAAGAACTTACTTAGCAGAGATCGACCACACGTAGTATCTCTAGCTGGAGACAAGGAAATGAACAATCACTACTTTCTCCCTTCTTCTCAGATCATAATAGTGTGAATGAATATTTTTTAAAAAGGAAGTAAATAAACGCTAAAGTGGGTTTCATTGTCACTCTCAAATGATGATAATTAAAAGTTGAAAAAAATTAAAGAGCTGTGTACACAAAGAAATTAATAAACAAAACACTTAAACTTCAGATACTATATATTAGAAATTAGAAAATATGTTATTTTAAAAGTAGTTTCTTGTTTCTGGAAATGGATCAGACATAACTTCATTTATCCTCTGGCAGTAAGTATAGATCAGAACTTATAATTTTTCAAAAAGTCACTTCTAAAGGATTGAGACAAATATCATTTCCTTTCTCTTTAGGAGAAGATATAATAAATAGTGTAACTTTGGGGGAAAAGAAACTAAGAGATGATAGCAAAGCTTTAGAATCACATGACAACCAAAAAATAAGATTTTCCTTAAACTGTTTGCTCTTATATTATGTTCTGAGATGCTCAGAGGAATCTAATTGTATAATGTCTTGGAAATCTTGACATTTTCTGGCAAAATGCAAATATATTTTTGTTATGAATAAATTAATAAAAGCAACCCTCCACTTCAGGTTCGGTGGGAGAGTGTTAAACAAAACATGTTAGGATACATCTCTTTTTTAGTGGATGGAGAAATCCTACCTCAGAGACTTTTGAGAAAATTGCTTGCTCACACTTTAGAAATATCATTTCTTTAAAAAATGTATTTCCATTGTAGAAAACTGAAGACTTCCATTGTTGCTTGTCATTCATCTGTTCCTTACTTTTCTGCTTGACTCTGAAAAAAGGAACAGAATGGTTAGCACTTTTGGTAGCTATACAGTAGTCTATCCAGGTTATTTGAAATAATCTGTGTAAAGTCTTCTAGATACTTTGTAAGTGCACAGGAAACTATCTTCATTCCATTCTACATTTGCTAACAAGTTCCTCTTCACAGGCCTAGCATAGGGAGTAACTCTTCCACTAGCTGATTCAGCCAGGGCTGATGCCAACACAAGAAGAGTCAGTGCAAAAAAAAACTGGGCTGATCTAAGCATATTCTTTGGCCTGAGACGTTGCACTTGGAGGCACAAAGACTGTGAGATGACAGTGAACAATTGAATTGAAAATTGAAATACCAGGGGAAGTAGCGCAATGAGGAACTACATGGAGACAAACAAGAGGAAGTAGTGGAGATGAGGGGCAATCCTACGCCTTACAAACGCTGAGGGGATAATCTTGTAATGGATTTTTCTCTCTCATTTCTTATGCTGAAATGCCTGTGAAGCTGTGTGTGTGTGTTTTATTAAAGTAAATTCCCTTTAGCTGGTGTAAATGGGCTTTCCTGGCTCAATTCTTGATTGTAGGGTGCTATGTTATTTTGCAAAATACTCTATCTAGGTCTGAAGTTAGCTAGCTCCCCTCCTCAAATCTGTCTGTGTGTGCAAACACAGTCTGGCATGTATAGACAGACTATTGGGTCCTCCACTAGAAATATCATTTCTATTAGCCAGTGCTCACAATCTGAAACTGACAATGGCAACAAAGGACCAGTTTCCAGGGTCAGGTAAACTCTTTTCTGTGACCCTATTGCAGATACAAAATTCAAACAGCATCCTCCACAGACAGCCAGGAAGGACTCCTTGCATCTGAGGGTTCTGGATGTAGATGCCAAATTCTTCCCAGTGGTAGGTAAGCCCTTTAAAGTTCCATCCCAAATGGCAGGGCTGTAAATAACACAGCTGAAGCATATTCTGATGTACTCATAACGGTCTGCAAAAGAAAGCTCCTCCTGACATCAATGGGAGTTTATCCTGAGGGTGTAAGAATTAGGTGAGTATTAAAGTTTGCAGAGTTATTTCAGTCTGATCTGAAAGTTTCAGCCTTTTCATTTCCAAGAGTGGGTTTGAGAAGAGGAGGATGTGACTATGTGAGAGTTCTTTGGTGTTCTCAGAGTTGTACTTGGAGATTTCACTTAGGAATTCTCAATTGGAAGAAACTTAGCCACGATTTCTATTCTTCATCCTTGGGCTCCTGTCTCCCTCTCAAACCCCTTTCTTATCTTTTGCACTTGGATGGTTTTAGTTTTCATTGGTTAAAACAACAAAGTGTCTTACAGTGACTTTTAAATTTTAAAGCAGGTAGCATGGAGACATCGAGTGTTGTCATTGAATTTTGGAGTGTTGACATGAGTTTATTGTCCTTTTGTTGTTTGTGTTAAAAGGTCAGCTTGGTTTGACAGGGTGAGTGTCTTAAACAAAGTGGTTCATTTCAATGGAACCATTAAATTAGTCAAAACCTTCTAAATGAGGAGAAAATAAAAAAGTTTGTAGTACAAAAGACATGTTTGGGAAATGAATTGTATTTCTCTAAAACCATGTATATGTGGAATAAGACACTCTGCATCTATCCAGGTAGAATTCTTATTGCACAGACAAAAATTCATCATTACAAAAGATTTTTCTGTTTTAAGAATCTAAAAAATACCAAGAATAGACATATACACATCATTAATTATCCAAATCAGGACACTTTGAGAATTAGAGGATATTACTAATGATTTTACTTGGACTGTAAGTACAAACCAATACACCTTTACAAGTAAGGCCTCAGTTGACATTTTCTAAGCTCAGAATTCTTGAAAATAATTTTTTGCAATGTTTCAAACAAAACAAAGTCTTCTCTCTTTAGTCACTAGACTTGACTTCAAATACAAAATTTCTCTTACTATACACATTTGAGATTTGTACTATTTCAAGTTTTTATTTTTACTTTTGAGACAGGATCTTGCTATGTAGTTCATGGTGGTCAAATTCACTATAGAGGCTAGGCTGGCCTCAAATTCAGTGATCTCGTGCCTCTGCCCTGAGTCCTGGAACAGGTTGTACACCACCATGTCTGTCTTGTTTCAGTGTTTAAAATACTGTTGATGCTATGTAATTTACTAGTTAAGATAGGCTTTCTAATTTTCTTATTCTATAATTGGTTTTTTATTATAGAATATTGTACAACTATAGAAAAGTACATAAGACAAAGGTATATTTTTAAATTATTATAAAGAAAATATTTATGTAGTAATTGGTCAAGTAGAGACATGGAATGCTTTTATTCCAAAGTATTTCTCAATAAAAATACTCTCTCACCTTTTGTAATAAACCATTGTCTATGCTAAGGCAAGAACTTGATATTTTTTTTGTTGTTTTATCTTTTGTGTATAAGTTCCTCAACAATAAAAAGAAGCCTTGTCCATTTGATTTGAAATTTATATAAATGAAATCTTGTTTTGAGCACGTTTATATGCATTTGTGTATGTGTTTGTGTGCACTTGTCTGCTCAATATTGTTTTAAGAAATTATTCTTGTTTTGTGTTAAACATACTTATTCATTATTACTAACTGTATACTATTTCAGAAGTGTTTGAACAGGCTAGAAGCATTCATAATATGTTTCATGGTGTATAAAATGTGGATTTGTGTGAGATATATGCTGGTGGAAGGAGCAGTTCAGCAGAAGATACATAACTTTGCTTCTGGCACTTGAGTCTAACAGCTTTCTTAATTGCTTCTGTGTAGAGATTCTCATATTTGCGGTATCAGCATTATCTTCTATTTTTTAAAAAAGATGTATTCTACTCCCCACTCTAGAGTAGCTGAATCAGAAACTTTAGGAGTAGAGCCTAGCAGTCTGTTTTCTAAGACCTCTAGGTTAATTTCATGCAAGGACATCTCAATAACAATGGTTCCTGAACTTCCTGGCACAGTGGAATTCTCTAGGGATTTTAAGAAAATGTCCATCCCTAGTTCTTTTGCTCCAGATATTCTAATGTAATTGGTGAGGGTTTTGAGCTGGCTGTTAGTACTGAGAGAGTAGCTCTCAGTCTCAGTGGTTAAACTAAAACCACCCTCTGAGCCTTAAAAGGAGAAATAAAAAAACTCTATTCCCCATGAAGATTCTGATTAAATTGTCCTTTGGGTATGAGGAGGTCAGGTATCAAGCTTTGTTTGGGTTTGTTTTGGTTCACTTTTTAAAAGCTCTCTGCAAGTCTTAATATGTGCACAAGATCTAGAACTCTGCCTTGGAAGAGGGAAGCTAGATGACACTGTTAGAAGTGCCTCATCTTGTCTAGTTCTCTCTCTCCTCCCCCATGCCCTCCCATCATCCATGATCACTTTCTTCAGCATAATTGAGCTTTGTTAGGAAAATAGAGAGAGAAGAAAAATATGATTCAACTAAAGCACACAAACGTGTGAACAATGAATACCTTCCAAGTCCCAGAGTTATTTCTATTTCATACTGAATTGTTATCTAAAATGAATCTCTAATTGGCAGAATTTAGGTAGAAAAAATAAAAATACAGTATAATTTGAAGCAGAAGAAGTCACTTAGCATTCTTAACTTACATAAAGCATATTCCATTTCAGAATATAACCTTTTTAAAAATATCCACTTCTAATTTGTTTTATAATATAGTGGAGATTATTTTACCTCTCATTTATGCATTTTTTGCTGGAAAATATCCATATTGCCTCCAAAATGGCATTTGATGGGATATTTTGAAATTGCTATGTACTATTTTGAGCATTTTATTAAAAAATTATATGCATTAGGCATATTTAGAGAGACTCATGAGATCTAATCTCATGATACTCTTATTTTGAAGTAAAAAATTAGAAATAAAGTCAACAAGATCAAACTTACAGAAAAGCTAAAAGATTATTTCATATTTGGTTAATTATGTAAGGTATATCTTAAAGTAAAAATAATTTATTCTACTTTTGATCTCTCTGTGATTCATGCGTTATCTGTTTCTACCACAGAAGGTTCTGTTACTCAGTATGCTTAAAATGACACCATTTGACAATACAGTAGAGGGTGGAAGACTATTTGGTCATTTTTAAAAGGCCTCCTTTTTTGATCAGTTTGGAGAATCCTCAAAAAGCTAGGATTGAAGGTCCCATTTGACCCAGCCATTGCCCTGTTAGGTATATACACACAAGAATTAAAAGACTCCTATCACAGTGACATAGGTGCACCCATGTTTATAGCAGCCCAATTTGTGATTGCTACATCTTGGAAACAACCCAAATGTCCATCAACTGGAGACTGGATAAAAAAGCTGTGGTTCTTCTACAGAATGGAGTATTACTCTGCCATAAAAAATGATAAGTTTGAATCATTTCTACTTAAATGGACATACCTTGAGGATATCCTCATAAGTGAAATAAA
>PVIR01014019.1:0-27747 GCA_004026965.1 Petromus typicus | reverse complement strand
CAATGTAAAGTAGGGTGAAGGGGGAAAATGTTGAGATTGTAACAAAAAAAGTAAGGAAACAAATTTTATGTATATGGGGGGGTGGTAGGGTGGGTAGGGCTATGGGAAAAAATGAGAATTAAGTTGTGTCTTATACTGGTACAAATCCCCATTATGGAGTGCAATCATGATGTGTATATTTAATGTACCAATAAAGATAAAAAAAAAAAAAAAGAGAGGCCTCCTTTTTAGTCCCCAAGTTATTCCTATCTCTGGGAAGATTCTCAACCATATTGAGTAATCAGGAGGCCATTGTCCAGAAACTGTCTTTGTAGTTTGAATTCCTGTGTAACAAATCATAATTTAGGAATATACTTCCTGTAATAGGATGTTTGAGCCAATCACAAACAGCTGGGCTTCAGCCAATCACATGCAGCCAACTGATCATATTGTGTCTGAATAAGGCCAGTGCCTAGTTGTAACCAATCAAGCTAATTGTGTATTTTATTTCATGTTCTGACTCATTGCCCATTTAAAAGTTCTCTCAAGCCCTTTCTAATTAGAATGCTGATTCATGAATCATTCTTTGCCTAAGTCAACTGTTTTAAATTTATATGGTGTCAGGTGCCAGGGAATTAACCCAGTGGGCCCAGCACTTGCCTCCCAAACACAAGGTCCCAAGTTTGATGGTGAGTACCGTAAATGGTGTCAAATTGTTATTTTAACAATGCAAACTATGTTTATCATATCTCTGGGATGATTTGTGGGTGAGTTCTACTTTGCACGTTCTCCAGATTTCTGACTCAAATCTCTAGTGTGGGCCAGGCCCTCTCATTTTGTTCAAAACAAAACTGAGGAAACAAAGTCAGGGTGCTGGCCATTGCTACTAGATTGGCATGTGTAACAAAAAGCCGTTTCCACAGGTGAAAGAGATCAGCTGAAGAAGAAGTATTTGATGTCAAGGGAGAGTTTTCCTTGCAGAAAATGTAAATACTCTTTCAAAGTTAACCCAAAGAAATCTCAGCCCTCCCTGATCCTGCCTTCCTTTGCTCCTCACAAAAAAATTTAATGCACAATTTAATCTGATTTGGATACTTTTTTTTTTTTGTAATTAGAGAGCACTGATAAAAGTAGAGATGGATGACACCATTGTTTTTTTAAAAAAACACTTATTGATCTCCTACATAAAGAACCCACAGAGGAACAGGAATAATCTGTGTTAGTGACCACTAATCTATTTCTAGTAACCATTGTTTTATTTCCTGCTGCTATGAATTTGAATATTCTAAATACTTCTTATAAATTGAAACATACAAAATTTGTCCTGTAGTGCCTTATTTAGCTTACTTCCATGTCTTCCAGGTTCATGCATGTTGTAGCATGTATCAGAATTACCTGGGGCTGGGGACTTAGCTCAGTGGTTCCGGCGCCTGCCTGGAAAGTGCAAGTGTCCAGGTCCAGTCCCTGGTGAGGTGACTCATGCCTACCAACAGTCAGCACCACACACCACAGTGCCAGGTGTGGTGGCTCATGCCTGTAATCCCAGCACTCAGGAGGCAGAGGCAGGAAGATTGCTGTGAGTTTGAGGCTTACCTACATAGTGAGCTCAGGGCCAGCCTGAACTACAAAAGCGAGACCATTCTTTTACCCCTTTTTATTTGCCCCTGTACTCTCCTTCCTTTTAAATATTTTCTATTTTACAATATCAATTATGTATACTAGAACTCATTTACATCTTCATTTTCTCATACAAGAGAAAAGATATGATATTTATACATAATGAGGAGAAAAATGTAATAGTAATAAAAAAAGGAAACAAATCTTATGTATATAGGGAGTGGGGATGGGGGAATGGGAAAAAATGAGAATCAAGTTGTGTCATATTCTGGTACAAACCCCCAATGTTGAATGTAATGATAATGTGTATTCATAATGTACCAAGTAATACCTGAATTAAAAAAATGTAGGAACTTATTACATGGGAATTGGCAATACACAGATTTACCAAGAATATGTACAGTAATTTCTAGGGACCAAAGCAAAAAAAAAAAAAAAAAAAAGTAGGAAATCTAAGAGGACAGAGGGAAAGAGTGTTTAAATATTCTATTAATCCAAGAAAAAGCAAGAAATGAGAAAAACGTAATTTGAAGTGGACAAAATAAATGTCAGCTGATTATATGTCAATTACAATGTAACAGATTTTCAAAATGGGTTTACAATAAATACTATGTTCTAAAAACAAAAGAATTTCCTTTCTTTTCCTTTTTGTGTATTTAGACATTTTGATTATCCCTTCATCTACTGATAGACACTTGGATGGCTTCTACATTTTGTGATTCTGAGTAAAGTTCCTATAAAGATGAGTGTCCAAATATCTGAGTCTTTTCTTTCAGTTCTTCTGAGTATTTATCTAGTAGTAGAATGAATGGATCATGTGGTAATTTCAGCACTGAGAGTTTGTACCAGAATATGACACAACTTGATTCTCATTTTTTCCTGTTCCTCCACCCGCGCTGCAGCCCGCCACCCCCTATATACATAAGCTTTGTTTCCTTTGCTTTATTACTATCATATTCTCTTTCCTCTCGTTATTTACCCCTACACCATCTCTCTTTTAAAGTATTTTCTACTTCACAATATTTATTGCAATGCTGTTTTCCACAGCAGCTGCCTTAACTTATGACTACTAATGCACAGCACAAGGGCACCATATTCCTCACATTATAGCCAGCACTTACTACTTTATATTGTTTGTTTGTTTTGGTAAAACTATGCTAATGGATGTAGAGTGGTAGTTTTCTACAGTTTTAATTCCTCCTCCCTAATGATTAGTGATTTTGAGCACTTTTATATTTTTATTGGCCACATATTTTTTATCTTCAGAGAAATGTCTACTCAATTTTGTCCATTTAAAAAAATTAAGTTGGATGGGGTTTTTGATATTGTAAGACTTTTTAAAAAATGAATGACTACATTGGTAAACTGTCCACTTTGTTGGCTTAGAAGTCACTCAGGAGATTAGCAGAGGACCTGTCTGGTTGTGTCTATGTGATTCATGGGTGCAAAATCTTGGAGTCTTTGTCTGGTCCACTGCCCCTTTCTTTTGATGCTGTTCTCTTGCTTTGTTTTCCACCAACCATTAACTAATACTCTTGCTCTGCCACATCTGCCTGTCGTGTTTCTGTCTTACAGTGCTCGTGGAGTAAAATCATAAGTTAAACTAAACTTTTCTTCTAAGTTGTAGTGTTGAGTACTGTGCCCCAGGAATGAAGAAGTTGAGTAATACAGTAACAGGTGCTGCAAAGTGGAGTCATTTCTGGAACTGCACCTGTCCATATAGCCTAGGAGCCATTGGAACTGTTTCATAAAAGTATGGAAAACTTTGGTGATGAGAGCTGGAGAAACCTTAGAATGCTATAAGCAGAACTTGATAGGTGATTTTGGTTGGAGACTAGCTTCATGAAGTTTCCAGTGTAAATGAGGACTCTATTGGAAATTAGAATGGAGGCCATCTGTGATACATCTTGGCAGAAAACTTGTCTACCTTTTGCTCATGACTTGAGACTGCAGGAGACAAAAATTAAAGATGGTAGACTAATTAAATTGATAGAAGATATTCAAAGCTTGAAGTTTAGTCCCTGGCATCAGGATTGCTGATTATGTTTAGCCAGATTTATAGTGATAACTAGAGGCAAAGCAGAGCAGAAAAATTTGAGATATTTACAATTGGGCCCCAAAAAACCCAGGGTAAAGTTGAAACAAAAGGAGATGTGTCTGTTAAGGAGATTAGTGCCATTAAAAAGAGACAATTTTGAACAGAGATAAGAAGAGACTGAGGACATCTTGAAAATCATTAAGACATCCTTCATCACAGGCTTGAGGGTATAAATGTGTGAACTTTTCATTAAAGAAGAAAGTTTCTGGGATTCTTGATCTAGAAGGGTCTCTCAGGGAATTAGTTTTGCAGGATTCACTTCACTGTACTCAGTCATTTGGGAATTCAGAGGCCACTATAGACTTGATTTGAGGGAGAATGGTCACTGCTCCCTCTGATAGCTTCACTCATGTGATAATGGTTTCACTGCCACTCAGAATACAGAATTGTGATGTGAGGGAGGCTTATGCTCAGATTTCCAAGGAAGATCTGGGCTTTGGCAGGAAGGAAGCTCTGCAAGGCCAATGTGGAAAGCTTGGGGAACAGAGTCAAAAGTGCAGTGGACACCCCAGGAAGTCAGAGATGCGAGGAACATAGACTGTCTGCCAAGGAAAGACATATGCCTTGAGCAGAGCTGATTCAAAGACAGGCCATTGGACTTCAACAAGCAAGGCCAGAGTAGTGGGAAGAATGAAGCTTGGAAACTCACATTTTTCTACCATACACCTGAAATACTGAAGGTAGAGCTAACTGACTTATGCTTTGTCTTCCTGGGTTTTGGTTTCATTTAGTTCAATTCTTTTATATCCTACTATTCACTATCATGGGAAAGCACCCTGTGTTATGGTACCTTGGGATTATGTAACTTGGTTTTTATTTTTACAGAGGTTCATTGCTAAGAGTTTGCCTTGATCCTTAAAAGAGTCTTAGACTTTTGAAAAAAATATACTAGAATGTTGAATTCCAACACTGATGTGGAGAAGAAATTACTATACTCTTGGTTGTATGTTGGAGAATTATTAACTTGTTATTGTGTTAATTTGGTTAAATGTGACTTAAGAAAATGGTTGAGTGTTGAGTTGATAAGAGGTAGAATGTGGTCAATAAGCTCACCTATGTCAACTTGATTGGCTTGGGAGCCACACAGTCTATCAGGAGAGTGTGTTTTGGGGTGGACTGGGTATTGCATGAGCATGACCTTTTGTGAGTGTCTGACTTTTGCTTTTTCTCTGGTGCTGCTCTCCTGCTCTGCTTTCTGGATTCTATGAACTGAGCAACTTTCTACTCAGCCATTTTGCCTTGGAAATAGCTGTCCACAGACTGAATCCAAATGAGATTAATTAATTAATTGACCAAATGAGATTAATTAAATCTCTCCCACTTGAAGTTATGAGTGTGAGGTATTGTCTCAGCAACAAGAAAGTGGACTGATAAAATTATAGATATCAATCTTCTGTCAGATAGATGGTTTACAAGTACTTTCTCTACCTTTCACTTTGTTGGTTTGGTCCTTAAAATCAATCCCCAATCTTTCTTAGCACTAGGGACTAGTTTAATAGAAGGCAGTTTTTTTTTCTGTGGACTAGGAAGGAGTTCTTAGGGATGATTCCAGCGCATTATATTTTTACATGCTTTATGTATACTATTATTACTTTATAAGATATAATAAAATAATTACGACTTATGTTAGTAGAGAATCAGTAGGTTCTATGAGCTTGTTTTTCTACAACTAGATATCTAAACTAGGTAATATGAGACAGTGACATCTGAAGTGTGTTGCTACTGTCCAATCTACTTTAATTTCATTTTGGTTCCTCTTACTGCAGAAAACCCTGCTTCACAAAGCTAAGATGTTGTTCATGGAAGGCTTTCCAATTGTTTTGTGTCAGTCTTACAGCATTCCACTTTGATATTTCCAGAATGTATAGAAATTTGAAGTTTTATCAAACATACTTTTAAGACCACTATCACCTGTGATCTCAAGCTGTTTATTCTCTTCTAGCATGGAGAAAGTTTATTCTTTTAGTCTACTCACAAGCAGGTTGCGGATCCATTCCTAAAAGATTTTCTATTTTCTGTTTTCTTTTTGTTGTTGTTTTGCTTTGTTGGGGAAGCAGAGCTCAAACTGTAGAAAATTGAAATAGTGATTTTATACTAGCTGGGGGCAATGAAGATCTGGCTACTCTGTCTGTTTCAAAATCTCTCCTAATGTTTGAAATTTAAAACAGTCAATCCCAGTTATCATCCCCATAACTCCAGTTTGGTTTTGACTGTAGTCTCTTAATCTACTGATTTGAACACAGTTGTCTTGCTGCTCTAAAGTGAGCTCAGTGAGCTGGTTGAATATGTCTCATGAGTAAAGAAAGCTTGTGACCCATTCTATCACTGAAATAACTATTCTTCTAAAAGAAATCTCTGGAGTGGCTCAAAATTTACCTACATTTAGCAACCTATTTCATTTCTGTGTGTAAATCATGTGTGTTCTATGTCTATCTCCTAACTTTGGCTAAGATTAGCCTGTGGCTTTCCAGAACTGAGACAAGTACAGGATGGGGAAGAGGCATGGACAAAAGAACTAAATAAAATAGTGGGTGGGTCACTTGCAGACTACAGTAGATATTGAATTCTTACAGCCTTCAACAAATGCAATTATATGACTAAAATATATCAAGTCATGACTGTAAAGTCTTCCGACAAATTCAGCTTGTCATTTGCTAATCTCTGATAGGGTTTGGATACCAGCCTGTGAGCAATTCAAGCATAATGAGCCTCCATGTTGTCAAATCTCCTTTCTAGGGCCGGGGATTTAGCTCAGTGGTTCTTGTGCCTGCCTTGCAAGTGCAAGGATCCTGGTTCGATCCCACTCACCACATACCACAATGCCAAGTGTGGTGGCTCACACCTATAATCCCAGCGTTCAGGAAGCAGAGGCAGGAGGATTGCTGTGAGTTCAAGGTTGAGCTCAAGGCCAGCCTGAACTACAAAAGTGAGACCCTGTCTCAAAACAAAACAAAACAAAACAAAACAAAACAAAACAAAACAAAACAAAACAAAACACCTCCTTGCTAAAGTTAATCTGTATTTATAACTGCTCCCAGTGCTAGTCTCACTTCCTCAGCTGTACTTCAGCTCCTCAGGCAACCAATATTCATGAGCATAACTACCTACATTCCTCACATGTACAGTTTTTAGTAGGATTCACATTTCTATGCGAATCTAATGCTATTGTTGATCTGACAGGAGACAGTGTTCAGGTAAGGGATGGGGAGTGGCTATAAATAAAGATGATGATTTGCTAGCTTACCCATAACTCACTTCCTATTGTGCAGCTGAGTTCTTAACAGACCATGGACCATTATGGGTCTGTGGCCTTTTTGTTTAGTCCTACTGATCTCCACTTTAAAATTGTTACCTGAACTTTTGGAGTTGTATCCAAGAAATTAATGCCAAATACAATGTCATAAATCCTCTAACCTGTGTGTTATTCTAGTAATTTTGTGGTTTTTCACTCACAGTCTCTAAATCAGTGCTGCTGAGATAATTTTTTGTATGTTGCATAAGAGCCTAATTTCATTCTTTTACATGGGTTTTAAATAAATCTTTTCCATAGAAATATTTCTTTGAAAAGGTTTTCCTTACATTGAAAGATCTGGGAATTCTTGTAGAAAAACATTTGGTTATACGTGCTAAAATTTACTTCTAAAGTTTAACCACTTCATCTTATGTTTATCTTAAACCCTATGTCACTGCATTGATTTCTATAGCTTTGTAGTAAATGCTGAAGTCAGAGTATGAGACCTCAAACTCTGTTCTTTCCTCCCACTAGTATCATTCTGGTTCTTCAGAGTACTTTGAAAGTCCATGAATTTTAGGATGGATTTATTATTTTTGTTTTTTAATAAGACCATTGGGATTTTGATAGGAACTGTATCATACCTGTAGATTTCTTTGGGTAGTATTGACAGTTTAACAATTATCAGTCTTTCAATTCTTAAACATGGTTGTCTTTCCATTTTTATGTTTCTTTTATTTCCTTTTAGCAGTTTATTGTAATTTTCATTATATATATATATATATATATATATATATATATATATATATGTTTGTGTGTGTGTGTGTGTGTGTGTATATGTGTATGGAATATCTTGGGAAGGATATATAAAAACCCAATGGGAGGGCTGGGGATTTAACTCAGTGATTCTGGTTCCTGCCTTGAAAGTGTAAGGGCCTGGGTTCAATCCCCAGTAACCACATACAACAATGCCAGGTGTGGAGACTCACCCCAGCAGCAATCAGTACCACATACCACAGTGCTGGGTGTGGTGACTCACGCCTGCAATCCCAGCACTTGGGAGGCAGAGGCAGGAGAATTTTTGTGAGTTCCAGGCTCACCTGGGCTACATAGTGAGTTCAGGGCCGGCCTGAACTGCAAAGCAAGAGACCCTATCTCAAAAAAAAAATAAAAAAAAATAAAAATAAATAAAAAAATAAAAAATCAATGGTAGCCTTCTGGAAGTAGAGGCATACAACCTCTAGGGGTGTGTAGAATGGCCAGAACACCAGGATACCACAAGAAGGCTTCATTTTGACTGTGGAGTTTTCTGTTTTCCTGACATGCTGTTCCTCACTAACTGGGCCTGAGAGACCAAAAGTTACTGGCCATAAAGATGAGTTTTGAAATGGGAGGGGGAAAAAAAAAACCTAAATAGATAACTATCTTCTAAAGTTAGAACTCAATTTTTATTAATTTTTGTTCCTGATACATTTGCATTACAGTAAACTTCGGGCATAACCACATACTCTCAATATTCTAGTGAAGAGTTTGGAAATTTTTTCCTCCTTATATACTCATATCACCACTAATGTTCATTATCTCATGTTAAATCTTTAGGCTGTTGACAAGGCTATATGTGTTGCAAAGCACAGTACTGGAGAGTGTTTCCATCTTGGCCTTCATTTGAAATTGTCAAATAATTTCTTTCCTACACATAGAATACATTTGCAGAAGGTCACTTTCCAGTGAAATAAAGCTCAAATCCCAAATTCTTTCTGCTTCTTATTTTCAGCTTTTCATGCCCTATACTGCTTTCAACTTCTGGGATTACCTCTAGCAGCTGCACAGCCCATGGGTGAGAAGACTCTTGCTCTCTAACCAGCTAAGCTTGAGGGCAAAGTTTTGATTTTTTTTTTTTTGACAACCTGGGTTTATTTTTGGAGATATTAGGATGACTCACCTCTCTTGACATTTGTTTCTATAAAAACTAACTTTCAAATGCCATACTTCCAACTCCATACAAAGAGGGAGAGAAAAGCCACAAAAGCAATTGAACCTGAAGCGGACTCCACTTGAGAGCTGCTTTCATCCTGCCTTGTCTGTCCTCCCTTCTTTGTTATACTCTTCTGTTCTCCCCTGTCAAGTCACATCCTTCAGTTGTCTGTGTGTATGATTCGGCAACAGACAGCTGCATGGAGTAGGCCAGTTACACAAGTGCTCATAAAATAAACTGGTGTTTGCATTCCTGCCTCTGTAAATGAATTGTTGGCTGTGACTACTTTAGAAATGGTTAAACTGTGTATGAGGCTTAGAGATTACCAAACAGTGTTTACATTGCTTGTTTCAAGGATACATAATGACACTAAAATATGTCTAGTATAACGTTCTGAACACTGCATTGCTCTTTTCCCTCAGTATTCTCGGGAAAAATTGACAGATACAAATCAAAGAATGTAATATAAAGAATATGAGGTTTCTGATCAGAATATCAGAGCTGATAAGTATTTTGTGGTTGATTTCAGTACAAAGTAGAAAAAATCAGGCAGGTTTCAAACTGAAAAGGTACAAAGAGTTGGCAGAAAGATATAAAACTGGAAATTTTCTCATGCAGTTATTGTGAAGCTGGGAACTGTGGCTGAGATCGGAAGTGTCTCCGGAAGTCTGCACTCAGAGGTGGCCCTGAGGCAGGTGACTGCATTATGGGGCGACGATCACTGATTTAGTATTAAGAGGCACAGCTTGGTGAGTGTGGGTTCTGGGTGTATTTTTATCCCCACTCTGACACCCTCATGCCCTCTGCTTCCCGGCGACCACAGAATGAGCAACTTTCTTCTGCCTAGTAATTCCTTACTTAAACTCAGCTGATTGGATGAATCTATGAGGCAAAATCAACCTCTTCTCCTCCGTGTTAGGTATTTTGTTTCAATAATGAAAAAGTGACTAAGATACTGGGAATATAAAGGTTTTCTTTTTCCGTCATAGGTATCTCTTTAAAAATGAAAAGCATATAGTAAACATAAAAGGTCATTTTATTAATATGTTCTAAATGGGTAAGCAACTGTGTGTACACATTTCAAATTTATTTACTGTCAAGGTATTAGAATTTCCAAGGTAAATTTAAAGGATTCAAGCTAGTCATTAAACCCAGCGGCCTAAATAACAATCTACACTGTGGCACAGAGGAATGGAGAGATGTCATAGCAGAGAGTTGAAAAAGCATAAGAATGAATTGTGGCTGCCGTTAACAGTCAGAAGACGTGGAGAAAAAATTTTTCATATAATGTGACTAAGAGGAATGAGAGTTCTAATCTGGAGGAAATACACCAAATGCTCATATGCAGCCAAATTCCACAGATAACATCATAAAGTGTGGTCTCTAAGGGTTACACGCTCAGGGGATACAGATAGTTGCTCATCAAAACTTAACAGACATAATGCCAAGGGAGCCATAAGAAGGAAAAAAATGAGGGAAATTTGGAAAATCCTAGATGACAAAAGATGTAGGCTTAAATGATGAGTAAGACAAAAATGTGGAGTACAACTGAGGATGTAGCTCAGTGCTGCTGCCATGTCTGGAGTCTTGAGTTTGATCCCTGGTACAAAAAAAAAAAAAAAAAATCACAGTATTTTCAGAAAAAAATTCACTTAGAATAATGAATGATAGTGAGTGAGTGGGGAGAGAAGAGTGTCTTAGTGGGGATTGTTTCTCTTCAACATGGTATCAAGGGCTTGAAATTTATGTGCATCCTGCTCCTGACAGTTTACCTCCCGCCAGTGAGGTCAGGTGATGAGTATTAATTTAGAATCTGCGATTCTATCTACCTTTAGAAACACAAGTTTCTCACGTTCAGGTTCTGCACTATCTGATCCAAAAGCTCCTTTTTCAGTTCCCTTTCATTCTTCATTTAATTGCTTCCTCACCTTTCTATTCTTCGTGTATTCCTGTTTGATTTACTGACTCATATTCAGCCTGGTTCCTGTCTCTGGTCTGGAACTAACTCCCTATACCTACTGCTTTGAGTAAGTCTCCCATCCCATTTCATGCTGCAAAAGTGGGGCAGCAACAACATCACCACCATCTTGCACTCAGATTCCAGGACCCAGCCTTGAGAATTTCACCCGGAAATAGGCTTCTTGCATTAAGTTTTTAATGTAGTTCGCTGGCCCTGTGCCGAGTCAGCCGTGACTGAGAGCTGGCCTCAGGTCCTCTTGACCCCATTCATTTATTCAGGTTTTAGAATCCACTACTGTGCAAAAAGGATATAGTCCCTGACCATATGAAATGAACCCTTCAAAAGAAGATGTTAGTCATGAGAAACTTGGAGGTAAATGAAAGAGATCAGTTAATGGAGTTAAGATCCATTTGATGAGAGTTATATATTAAGAGGTGAATCCTGCAGTTCTGTGGAAGGTGACTTGAGGAGGACAAGAGTGGACATTCAGTGGTCCGTTGGGGAATATTAAAGAATACAGAGGAGAAAATACATTAGTTGAGAAAAATAAACACTATGGGGATGTAGAAGAAGATGTTTGTGGAAAGACTGACAAAACTTGCTAATGTAACGGACGTGGATGGACAAATACAGAACTACTGACTTGGCTGATCTGGGGATCAGTGAAGTATCGAGGTGCTGAGGGCCGTGTACTGAGTCCAGCTCACAGCAGGGAGGCAGCAGGGATCTGAGTGTTAGTACTGCGACCAGTCACTTTCAACCTAGCAAGTTTTTGAGTGTCATTCACCATCCTACTCTAAGTAAGCCAGATCTTGCCTCTCTGTCACTTGACACTATTCAGAATAATGTTTTTTCCAAAGCTTGAATATGCAGGGTTCAGACTGAAGATGATCAGCTGGGTAGAACGGAGCTCAATTGGAAGCAGACCTTTTACATTTAGCTACAACAAGTGGCCAAACATGGCCGAGGCCATTATAAATCAAAGAAGGTAGTGGTGTTTTTCTTGAAGAGGTGATTCTTTAAGCAGGGACATGGCAATTTGCACTCTTTGAATTATGTCCTCTAGTGACTGAAAAGTAGATGGAAACATTTACAAAAAGCTCCCACTGAACCAACTAACGTTATCTAGCTCCCCAGCAGTGTTCAGCAGCCAGGGTATGAGTGACATGTTTCACCATCCTGCAAATCTACTATCTCAAACGCATTGCTTCTGCCGAGGTGTCATGCCCAAATTTAGAGATGCTACCAAAGGAGCCTGCACACTTGGTCTGCTGTATATGTGCTGTGGTGTGTGTGTGTGTGCATGTGTGTGTGTGTGTTTATGTGTGTGTGTGTATGTATTACTATGGACTCAACCCAGGGCCTTTGCACTGAGCTACCTCCCTAGTCCTTTTAATTTATATTATGAAATAAAGTCTTGTTAAGTTACTCACTTGAATAATCTTGGCTCACTGTTGATATCATGTCTCAGCCTCCCAGGGTGCTGGGATTATAAGTGTGTGCTACCAAGCCTGGCTACATCAAGTCTTTATCTTCTGGTCCTCAAAGGCAAACAATAAAATTTTCTGTGATATTGTAACATGAAGACCCCAAACATTTAACAGCTAAAGAAAGTACCTGTCTCATAAGTTTTATGTCATGAAACCAGTATACAAAATACTAAGACTTGCTTCCCAAATTTGTGTTCAGATTTTACTCTCTTCTTGAGGACTCATATTTGTTTGCTATGTTGGACAAACTTGACCAGGGTGGTTTTTGTTTTGTTTTGTTTTGTTTTGTTTTTGAGACAGGGTCTCACTTTGTAGTCTGGGCTGACCTTAAGCTCAGCCTTGAACTCATAGTAATCCTTTTGCCTCTGCTTCCCAAGTGCTGGGATTACAGGTGTGAGCCACCATGCCTAGCACTGTGGTATGTGGTCCTGATTTCTGGTGGGCATGAGTCTTCATGCTCAGCATTGTTGCATGTGGTTACCAGGGATTGAACCCAGGCCCTTGCACTTGCAAAGTGGTACTGAAACACTAAGCTAAGTCCCTGGACCAACCAGGATGTTTTTAAAAGGGTATATCACTTTTAAAATAATTATCTTTGAAAATACACTGCAATGCATCCTACCCATTGGCTCTAGGTTAAATATATCCTTGTTCCTTTGAAGCATCACTAGTCATTCCTGAGACCGGATGCTGGCTTTGGAAGGCAACTCACAGGGGATCCATTTGAGGTTTACACATCAGAAGTAGAGGACAAGCAGAGAAGAATCATTAAGATGCCCAGATTTAGCTTAAGCAGGCTGATCTAATTTCAGGGGTCAATGAATATAACCTTTTCCTCTAGTGATCTAAGTCATAGAAAGTTAAGTCACAGGGGAAGTGATCCTAGACTAGGAAGTTTTTTTTTTTTTTTTTTTCCTCTTATAGCTTTTGTATTCATCTGGGAACAGTATGATATTTCTTGAGATTGCTAAAGCCTGGAAGACATACTTCTGTTCTCATGACTTTCTAGGCTCACTGAAATGTAACTTATTGTCCTTCCCTTTTTGCTCAAGCAGGACAAAGACTCTTTCAACAAATAGTTATTGGCTGTCATCAGTACCAAGTAAAAGAGTTGGTGCTATGGTTGAAATGATTCATAAGTCATAGTGAATGTCACTGAGGAGTGCAGGTGATAATGCCTGTCCTTCAAGAGGAGAATCACCTGAAGAACTGTGAAGGTTTTGTTTTGAATTTTATGATTTTAGTGCTACAATAGCAGCCCAAATAGGTGATTCTTTTCATTTGAATACTTCATCTTTAGTTCGGATGTGTGGCTAAAAAGGTCAGTAGTGGTCTCATGGCTATTTTGTATATGGAATGAGTACCAAGACCTAAGCACTTGTCTGATACTTGCTAACACCCCCCTCCAGCTGTTGGCCTGAGTCCAGCATCTTTCATTTTCAGGTTTCTGGACTAGAGTCCACTAAATATAGGGGTGAGCCTCCAGAGAGCAGCAATAAGAAATCTGATCATTTTTTTTTACATCCCACAGTATCAACAGGGTACAAATGGAAAATAACAATGCATTATTCACATAACACTGAAATTAAAAGATCTGTTCTGTAAGCTATTGTTTTTCACATTTAATTTTGACCAAAAGATTTATGATAAATTGGTGACATAAGAAGTAGCTAACTCTACATTTATAATAGAAACCTTTTGCACATTTTGCTCAGTAACACGAAAAAGACAAAAAGGTTACTAAGACTACAGAATGCTTGAATGTCTTACTAAGTGAGTTTGATCTAATAGACTGCATATAGTAATATGCTATATCAGCATGACTACATAACACGGCTCAAGAACATACATTATGTACACGTGGGACATCTTGACAATGTAATAAACAGTAAAACAAGTCTCAGCAAAATTAGGAAGATTCAAATCATACCAAATATGTTTTCTGACCACAGTAAAATGAAGTTAGAATAATAGAAAAGATAACTAGGAGATTATTTTATATTTGAAAATTCAGAACACTTATATAAAAAAACCCCAATGATTTAATGATGAGATTAAGTGAAGATAAGAAAATACTTTGAGCTGAATAATAATGAAAACCTTCATGGTGAAAGTTACAGCGTACCAGCTGAATGTGGAGAGATACATTCGTAATACTACATTCTAGGGGGCTGAGCATGCAGGATGGATAGTAAGCTTGAGCTCTGCCTGGACAACTTAGTGACTTAGTAGAATAAAAAGTTCAAAAGGGACTGGGATATAGGTCAATGTGGAGAAACTGGATTCAAGCCTTAGTATAGCAACAATAAAAAATAACAAAATAAACAAAATATACAAACCTTGTGGAATATTGCTAAATCCATGGCTTAAAAAAATTATGCACATTGGGGCTGGGGAGTTAGCTCAGCGGTTCCGGCGCCTCTCTTGTAAGCGCAAGGGCCCGGGTTCAATTTCCCAGCACCCACATACAATACTGGGTGTGGAGACTCACGCCCAGCAGCAACCAGTACCATATACCACAGTGCCGGGCGTGGTGGCTCATGCCTGTAATCCCAGCACTCGGGAGGCAGAGGTAGGAGGATTCCTGTGATGTGAGTTTGAGGCTGAGCTCAGGGCCAGCCTGAACCACAAAGTGAGACCCTGTCTCAAAAAACCTAAAAAAAAAAAAAAATAAATAAATAAACTTTAAAAAATAATAAAATAAAAAAATTATGCACATAGATCTGTGTACTTATCAATGACAATCAATGATCTACATGTTTGTATCAAAGAGGTTAGGAAAAGAACTACAAATTAGCTGAAAGAAAATGGTAGGAAGAAAATAATAAAGTGTGTAGAAATTTATAAAAAAGTCTCACAGGGAAAATTAATAAATTCTATTGCTGTACATTTGGATAGGTGAATGTTAGTCATTTCTTGATTAAATTAAGAAACATGTAGCAGGTTATTAAAGAAGACTTCTGGGTCAGGGAGGGTTGTGGGGAAAACACTGGGTACTAAGTATGGTGCCTGACCTCTTTCTTTCCTGGTGTTTTTCCGCTGATCTGCTTCACTGCTGCCATGAACTAAGTAGCTTGGTGCCACTGTCCCCATTCTTCTCCCCACTTTCTGCCATATCATTCCGCTGTGATGTTTCCACCCAGGAGTCAAATGACCACAAACTGAATTTGTGAGCCAAATTAACCCTCACCCCCTTTAATTGTGAGTATTGGGTATTGTGTTGCAAGGATAGGAAAGCTGACCGATATAAGTGGAATGAACAAAATCCTATAAAACAAAACTTAACAATTTACTCTCAAAAAGAAAATAAAATCAATACACATCTGTGAAAGAAACTGCTGGAAACTTTCTCCAAAAGACAACTCTATGTTCTTGCATTTTCTATCAAATGTTTGATAATTTCTAATAAAGTCATGATGATATCAGTCTTAGAAAAGTAATTTCTATCAGAATGAAATAGCAAGATATTTTGTGAGAAATATGTGATCTTGTTATCAAAATCTAGTAAAGAT
The DNA here is from genome assembly GCA_004026965.1 of Petromus typicus. Classification (NCBI taxonomy): domain Eukaryota; kingdom Metazoa; phylum Chordata; class Mammalia; order Rodentia; family Petromuridae; genus Petromus; species Petromus typicus. The sequence goes on along the minus strand of PVIR01014019.1, from coordinate 11,884 downwards.
ACTTAATAAAAGACAGTGACAACTTATCTTTATCATGCAAAATTTTTACATATACTAAACAGAATATCAGCAAACCAAATTTCATGATGCATGAAAAACTCAAAAAGTATTAATTTGACTAAAATTGAAATCATTCTGTTACTAAAAAGATTCAATTAAGAGAGTAAAAGGGCAAATCTACAAATTAAAGTATATTCTCAATACTTGGATGTAAAGGCTTATTTCCAAACATATATAAAAAACAACTCTAAATCAGTAGGAAAATACCAGGTCAAACCAATTAGAAAATCATAAAAAAGAAACAAAAACAACAAAAAAAGCAGTTGGATGAGAAATTCCCAGAGGACCAATGTTAATGGCCAGTAAACAATGAAAAATGTTCAGCTCCTGGCTTATTGGAGAGAAACAAATTAATATCTTAAAGTTCACTACAAACTAGAACAACTAACATTAAAAAGTGGCAATATCAAGTATTTGTGATAAGGTGAATAAACTCAGCGAATATATTTTTAAAATAGAATATAAATTGTTAGAGCCACTTTGGAAATTTCTTCAGCAGTCAGTACTTGCTAAAGTTAAACATATACATATTCTTTGACCCAGATATTTCAGAGCTAAATATATCCAAAACAAATGCATATAAATATGCAGTTATAGCAGCAGCAATCAGGATACAGTTCATATGTCTATCAGAATGATAGAAGAATAAATTGTAGTATAGCATAGGTTTATTATAAATCAAAGAAAATTAATAAATTCTAGTTTTATACAATGATATGGGTAAAACTAATGAGCATAACATTTAAACAAAAGATGACAGACATAAAAGGGTATATAACGAATGAGTCTATTATATAATTTCAGAAACAGAAAATCAATCTTTGTAATTAGAAGAACAATGAAACTAATGTAAAATCTTATTGAGAAATGTGAAAAATTCTCTGCAGAATTATAGCAACTGAAAAATGAAAAGTCTAATACTGCAAAAAATCCTATAAAACGGTGACATTTTCTGGGCTCTTAATATTTCTAGGGACACATTTGAGGATTTTCTTTGTGTATTGGTAGATACTTTTGCAGACATGATTTACAAAAACTATGTGTTCTCTTAACTACTTATTTTCTTCTGGGATTTGAATTCCTTTTATATAGTGTTTGACCCATTAGTGTACTATTCTTAATGGCAGAGAAGCAAGGCATAAAGGAAGAGTCATTGTACTTTATGTATTAAGTTCTTCTTTGTAGCAGTTTGGCTGTATCCAGGTGGGGGATGCATATTGTCTCATTGTTTAGAATGTCACTCTAAGGAAAGTGTATGTGGTGTACTGACATGTTTTGTATCTCAGCTCATTTCAGTGCCTGACAGAGTTCCACCTTCAAGGTACAGTCAAGAAAGTAAAATATTTCTCAGAGCAAATATATAAAAATAAGTAACAAATAAGTAAATGAGTATGTAAGGAATGGGAAAGGGATATCACTAGAAACTTTATAGTAAGTCTTAGTCTCCTGTAAGTCTGACAGCACAAGGTGAAATAACTAATCAATAGGCAGAAATGAGACTTAGAGCTTGGGCCTGATCCATGGTACTCTGGGTAGCAAAGATGGCAGACCTGAGCTTGCCACACCTTTTATTTAGTACAGTGGGAACAAGCAATGTAATAGCTCAATCAGAGGACAGCAGTTTTGGGGCCACAGAGGTCAACCTGGTCACTCAGAGAGCAGTATGTTCTTACATCCTAGATCAATGAGGAATTATGTAGATGAAGGTCCTGATGTAGTTCTGCTCTGGAGCATCACAGCATGTAGGACCACTGGGGTCCTTGTTGTTCCAGGAGGTGAAGATAAGAGTCAAGTCCTCTGGTCTGTAAATGTAGTAGCTCAGGCAGGAAAGCTTGGCTCAGTCATAGTCCCAGTTGTCCAATTAATTTTCCCAAATAGGATTGTTCTTGTCATGAATGGATTTGAGTTTTTTAGTTTTTATAACTTATTATTACATTTTTCAGTTTGCTGGATGTTCTGCATGCCAACTCCATCCCATATTTTGTATGTGGTGTAATTTTTCACTGCACTGCATGACCCACTACTCAGCAATTTTCCTTTGTAAAGAATAATCAATGTTCAACTGTTTATGTAAACATTGATTTTAGCAAACCTCTCAACCTATTGAGATAGTTTCCATTTTAAAATTAGGCTACAGAAGTTTATAGAATCTATTCTCTCTTATTTTGTAAAAACTTTCTTTTTTCAAAGTGTAGACAAATGGTTTAGCCTATGAGGGTCAGAGGAAGTCACTATTTCACAATATTAATGAATTCTCTTTGATCAGTAACTTCCAGTTTTGGCTTTTCAAGAAAATCACCTGTGAAAATTTTTAACAACTCCTGTTTTTACTTCAGAGATTTGCATTCAGTAGATCTGACCTGGGAGCTTTGTACTTGCATGTTTTAAAGGTGATAGAAAAATACATCCTAGGTTTGAGAAGGGCCTTTTAACTTTACATGCATTTCCATCTCATTCAGATCTTGTTAAGTACAAGTGCTGATTCAGGAGTCCTAGTGTGGGCCCACATTCTAAATTTCTAATAAGTTCCTAAGTGATTTAGTTACTATTTCCAGGAACACTTAGGGACAAAGGCCATATATTAGATATATATCCTTACAGGCTTGATTTAAGGAGATGCTGAATGGATTGCTGTTGAAAATTTACATGTAAGAATGTCTAGGGCTCTATGAATATGTAACAATATCTGAAGGCAAGGCAACTGAACAAATAAAACATTTTTTGCTTTTATTTTAAATTTCTGCAGAAAAATTCAGCATGTATGTACATCAATAGTTGAAAACATATATATTAAACTAAGGCATTCGTTTATTATGAGTGTGAATATTACTGAGTCTTCCAGGAGCCTTTCTGTATTTCCACTTTGCAGTTTTCAGTACTATCACTAGAGTAATTTGGATTTTCCTTTAGAAAATTACTATTGCTTCTAGAATAAGTTAGAAACATACACAATAACTATCAAACAAACTTTGGGGAATACTAAACAATTTTTGTCAGATGGGGGAGAAAAAGAAAGAAATTACTATAAGCTGTCAAAATTAGTATAGCTTTTTAGAATTTAAACAGGACTGAAAACTAACGAACAAAGAATTTGGAATTATTTACTAATTGTCTTAGTTGGAGGCATAATTAGAAATGATTAGTGGTGGGCCGGGAGTTAGCTCAGTGGTTCCAGCGCCTGTCTTGCAAGCGCAAGGACCCAGGTTCGATCCCCGGTAACCACATACCATACTGGGTGTGGAGACTCACACCCAGCAGCAACCAGTACCACATAGCACAGTGCTGGGCGCAGTGGCTCATGTCTGTAATCCCAGCACTCGGGAGGCAGAGGCAGGAGGATTGCTGTGATGTGAGTTTGAGGCTGAGCTCAGGGCCAGCCTGAACCACAAAGCGAGACCCTGTCTCAAAAAAACTAAAAAAAAAAGAAAAAAAGAAATGATTAGTGGAAGTTACAGAACAAGAATACTGAAAAATGTTTGTTATCTACTAGCAATTTGCAGACAATGAATTATAATAGGGATGTGGGGATAGATCAACCCTAAAAAGCATGGTTTATAGCATGTAAGTTAGAAAAGAAGAGGTGGAAATACTTCAGACTTGGGAGCTCAAACTGCAGAAAAGTGGGGATCAAGCAACAGGCAGAAATTTATCTTTTATCCTTAGTATTTGGAATATTGATTTAAGTGTGATGGACATATGGAAAGTTTTATAAACAGTAACTTGTAATCAAATTTGCCTGGCTTAATTTGTGCACCATTAACTATGAATTAAATAAGACTGTGGGCTGGCTTTATATACTGAATAACAACAAGTGCAACTGATGATTACTGAAAGCTCACTGCCTACCAGGTTCTGCATCAATCTCTACACTGTAATTTTTACTACTAATAAAGTAGTGGGGAGTAAAGAGTAATAGACTAAGAAGGCAACAAACCCCAAAGAGGAGCTAATGTGCTATCTTTCCAGTTGCTGGGCATAATACCCTGCATCTACTACTTAAAGGAGAGGGCCGGGGATTTAGCTCAGTGGTTCCGGCGCCTGTCTTGCAAGTGCAAGGACCCAGGTTCGATCCTTGGTAACTACATACAATACTGGGCATTGACTCACCCTAGCAACAACCAGTACCACATACCACAGTTCCAGGCGTGGTGGCTCACGCTTGTAATCCCAGCACTCGGGAGGCAGAGGCAGGAGGATTGCTGTGATGTGAGTTGGAGGGCCAGCCTGAACTACAGAGTGAGACCCTGTCTCAAAAAAACCTTAAAAAAAAGGAAAAATTTAATTTTGTTCATATATATATATATATTTTTTTTGAGACACTTTTGTATCTCACTTTTGTAGTTCTGGATGGCCCTGAGCTCAGCCTCAAACTCACATCACAGCAATCCTCCTTCCTCTGCCTCGAGTGCTGGGATTACAGGCATGAGCCACCACACCCGGTACTGTGGTTTGCGGTTCTGATTGCTGGTGGGTATGAGTCTCCACGTCTGGCATTGCTGTATGTGGTTACCAGGGACTGAACCCAGGTCCTTACACTTGCAAGGCAAGTGCCAGAACCACTGAGCTAAATTCCCAGCCCAATTTTATTCTTATTATGAGGGGATGCAGACCATGGCTCCAAGGCAGGGACATCATGGTGGGAGGAGGTGGTGCTGGAGTGCAGCTGCATAGTTCATAGCAGTCAGGAAACAGAACAGGAAACAGTGCCAGGGAAAAAGTGTGGAGGAACCAGATATACTGTCTACAGTCTCACCTCCTTGACCCACCCAAAAGTGGACTTTGTACTCATGATGGTTGGGAGTAGGAGTCCTCACAGATAGCCAACATCCACAGATGCTCATAGAAAATGGTGTACTATTCATACATAAACAAAACACCTAAACTAAATCATCTCTAGATTATTCATAATATGTAAGTACAATGTAAATGTTATGTAGATAGTTGCTATTTTCGGCTTTTAAGGAATAATGGCAAGAAAAAAATCTATACATGTTATTTGTATGTATATGTGACTATTTTCAATCTACTGTTGGTTGAATGCACAGATGCAGAACCTACAGGTATGCATGGCAAACGGCATTTTCTCCAGAGAATCTCCACATTAATTCTGTTTTCTTCTCCCATATAAGAATGCTGCTTTGCTCATTCTTGATGTGGCTTATAAACAAAAGGTTCTGAGTACCTGTAGATATTGATATTTCTAATCAATTTTTACCTGAATACTTACAGGAATCTCCTAAGCAATGACAGTTTTGAACTTTGCCTGAGCTTTGCAATTTTGTAAAAGGGCAATAGTTAAAGAAGTCTCACTACACTTTGCATTCTGGGAAACAGCTCCCCCAGGAGAATTTGATAAGATGAGAGAATAGCCCTTTGTGTACCTTAAGGTAAGTCCAGACACAAACCCTCCAAATGCTTATGTGTTGCATTTAAAGTTTATCCCCATGAATCATGTCAAATGCTTGTTAATTTGTCTTAATCAGTTTAGTTAAGCTTCTCTGCATCTTACAGGACCTTGAGCCTCTTTTTTTGCTTGATCCAGTGGCACAATCCAGAACTGCTCTTCTAAGACTCAAGCAGTAACGTCTACTGAGCTCAGGCAAGAGCATTGTCTTTCTGGATACCCCTCCTTGTGGACTGTGCTGTTACAGAATAGAGGCACTTTTCTGCCTGTTATTTGGAGTATTTTCAGATATCGAGTCAGAATGTTCTTCTTTTTATAACAGGCTTTTCAAATAATCTTTCCTTATTAAGGTCAGAAATTGTTTTCCTGCTGAGACAAGAGGGTAGGACATAGCTAAACCTGGCTGGGAAGGAGACTAACAAGACCCCGGGTGCCTGTGCTGAGCAGTTCTCAAAGCCTGCATGTGGACTTCTCCCAAGAACCTGTGAAGGCTTTTGATGGGGTGACCTAGGCCTGACATCAGCCTAAGGAGCAGATGATACAAAACAGTCCAGATTTTTTGGCATGTGTTCTCTTTTTCATGAAGGCCTAGTCTCATGTTGAAGGGGGTACTTCTTTCCCTACTTTTACTTGGCCCAAACTTGCTCTACACATCTTGTTTTTTGCTGCCCCCCAACTTATATAGGGTGAATGATGTATGGACCTCCAAATAATGTAAGGGAAATAGTACAACACCCAACCTGATAGATATCTGAAACCGAGTTCGTGTTCTCTAAAATCAAAGAATGTATTCTAGGAACAACAGAGGTCAAGAGTAGGAAGTATTTATTGAGAGAAAGACAGCTTCTAAGAGAGAATGATGGGGGTTGAAAAGGAGTTGCCTGAGGACTTTATTTCTCAAGGGAGTTTTATTGAGAAAAGCTCCGAGGTGGGGCGGGTTCAAAGTGGGGCAAAACTATGGTCAACCAATAAGATTACAACAAGTATAGTCAATAGATTATACTAGGTAATACTGATTACCTGAGGAAGCAAGTCACATATCAAGTGTACATGGGATGAATGAGGCTTTTTCAGGAAGGAACAGGCTCAGGAGGTTTTGTTCACCATCCAAGGTGATCAATATCTCTTTAGAATGTCACTCACTGCTGTTTCTACCTAGGAGAAGTATGTGGGTACAGTAGTTCCTCTTCTTTTTTCTTTGAATTTTTGAGACAGGTTCTCGCTTTGTAGTTCAGGCTGGCCCTGAACTCACTCTGAAGCCTAAACTAGCCTCAAACTCACAATAATCCTCCTGCCTCTGCCTCCTGAGTGCTGAGTTTACAGCTGTGAGCTACCATGCCGGGCATTAGTTCTTCTTATTCTTGAAGACTGGCCTTCAGTGAATGTGCCTCCTGCTTCAGTTGTCTCTGCTGAGGGCTCACATCTGTCTAACTACCTTATAATATTTTCTAACTAGTTTAGGCATCTGTGAAACTACCTTGAATACAAGTGTGCTACTTTGTGCACTTGTCTTGACCAATTCTTTGCTCAGGACAGAAAGCACCTAGAAGGCAACTCCAGCACCACCAAATCTAGTAACACTGCCTCCAGGGCACTGCTCCTATCTGTCTTTCATACTTTCCTGAGAAGAACTTCTTGTCACACAACTATAGAGGATAATTTATGTGACAGTAGAGATGAAAGATATCCTATGTAACTGTATAAGACATAGTGTAGGTACATTAGCTACAGAAATAGCCTTTAAGTCTCAAGACTTAGATTTACTGTTTGACCTTAAAATACATGAATGATTTTCAAGTTTTAGTAGGAAAACTACCAAATTCCTTAATATGACATGCAGAGACTATGGGAATTTGGTTTAGACTAATATCTCTAGTTTTATCCTCTTTTCTTCATTGGGTCTGAATTCTAGTGCAAAAAGTACAATAATTGAAATGATTCATGGGATCTCAGCAAAGATATTTATATGAATCCTTAATGAAGATAAAAGATAAACTACCTCAAAGAAAGAAAATGCACACACACTTTGGGAGCTCAATATACTTCAAAACACAACTTTCCAGGAACATATCTTAAGAATATTTGTTATATTTTGTTTCTAGATTATGAACTAAGAAGAAATGTTTCAGAATTATTTACCAGAATAATTCCAGACTGCCTGCTGCTGAAAAGCCAGTATTCAGGAGACAAGAGTTAGTAGGAATGGTACAATTTATTCATGGTTCAGAAATCTTGAGGAGATGGGGGGACTATGTCCTCAAAGCTCCAGCTAGGGGACTTAGAGAAAGAGAGGGCTTTTATGCAGAGGTAGAAGGAGCAGGTCAGGAAGACTGTGTTCTGAACAGAGTCTCTTCTCATTCAGGTCATCCAGGGTATGTTTCTCCTTTTCTGGCAAATTGTAGTAGGCCTTGACCTCCTGAGGCTAGCTCTTTTTAAACAGAACCAAAGACAAAGGAGAGGCATTGCAGAGGTCATCAGATGTTCTCAGTTCTGTAAAACTGAAGAAAGATTTTGCAGCAAACATCTTAACAGCTTAGGTGAGATTCTCTTTAGAATTTCAAACCAGGGGGACTTTGATTCCAAAATCAACAATGACATTGCAAAGTAGAGATATTTTAGATTGGTATTTTTCAAGAACAATAGGTAGAAAAATTCTCAAAAAAATATTAGCACTTCAAATTTAGCAATTGTAGTATATAATTTATAAATGGATATTACTATGATTTTAGATTTTCACATATTTTAGCATTTTAATAATTTTATTTACTGTATTATCAGAAATAAGGATAAAATCCAATTAATGCAGAAGAAATATAAAAGGATTTATTGCAAAGGAAAGAACAAAGATTTCATTATTTGAACACAACAACTGTATGGACAATAAAAAATTCATAAATCTCGGCATTAATCATTTAATTTAGCAAGTCTACTGGATACCATGTTCATATTTAAAAATAAGTTATATTGCTACATACCAAAAAATGAATATAATGAAAATTTTAATGATATACTTTGCAAAAACATTAAAATGTATTAAATATTCAGGAATGAATGAATTCCAGATAATACTGCTACCTAGGAACTTCAGAGTATGTTGAGAGAAATTCAAAGAAAAATTTTAAAAAAGAATGTTTTTTATATAGTGTATACCTAGTGCTTTTACTATCCTACTAAATAGCTGAAATCTGAAAACAGTGTATGAGACAAATGTTGGGGCTGGTAGACTGAAGGAGGGCCTGGTCAGGTGAGGTTCTGGTCAGGTGAGGTTCCTACAGAAAAGAACAGGCATGGAGAAGACATCATAAGAAGGCAGAAACGAATGATAATTTCCAGCACAGAAGTTGGAGCAATTTATCAGTTTTGTTTAGACACAGGAAGGCAAAACATTTTGAGTGACCATGCACATCCGTGTGTTACGTGTGTGGTTGCCCATACCAATTCATTCTTATTATAACTCACTCCAACATGCACCTGCACTGAAATGACAGAGTTGCATCCTCAGGTGCTCTCCGATTCCTGGGTTCTGAGACATTTCACCGGCCTCCTACAAAAAACATTTAGCAGTATTTGGTGGTACATGTTTACAATTCCTAAGGGGAAGAAATTCAATAGAAGTTTATAGTATGTAGTAAAAAATATGAATTTGCATATATAAATGACTTAGCTGTGTCTTTGTAGTAACCTTGTAGTGCTTTATTTCCTAAATAAAACTGCTATTCTTGCTAGAAGTAAAGTTACAACCCTGGCAGTATGTTTAAGGTTCAATATGTGTGTACCCTGTAAGCTAGATATTTTTGTCATAGGTGTAAAATAGCTGTGCATGTTTGTGTTCCTCAGAACACATCAGCTGAATGTTACTAACAGTAGTGTAGCCCCCAAATGGGGAAAAGTTCAAATACTCACTGAGAGAAGGATGAATAAAGGAATTATTGAATACTGTGCAGCAATGAGGATAGACAGTCTGCAGGTGCACTCATCAACAGGTGCATCTCACAGCACAACATGGGGCAGAAAAAGCCTCACTCCAAAATAGTAAGTTTTTTTTCATCTTCCGTCTATAAAAAGTAAGATAAAATAAGGCAAAACTAATCAGCAAGCGTCTCCATAGTGATTGTCATTAAGGAACCCCAAGAAAGCATAGAACTCGCAGCATTTTCTGTTCTGATCTGGGCACTATCTGCAGTGATGTATTGAATTTGTGAAAACTCAGTAAGCTGTATATTTATGATCTATGTCATTTGCTGAGTTTAAATTTTATCCCAATAAAAGGTAAAAATATGTACAGAATTATCCATACAGATTGCTGATTGAATGCTGCTGTCCCCCAAGGCTGGTATGTGAAAGGCTTGACTGCCAGCCTATGATGAGATGTAATTTGGTGGAAGCTTTGAGAGTTGAGGCACGGCCTGGGATGGAATATTAGGTCTCCAGCCTCTTCCTCTCTCCTTTAGTGGAGCCAATCAATCCTTGTATTTCTCTGGAAAGGGGTGTGATGACATGTTACATCATGGTAAGGAACTTGTCCACATTTTGCCCATGTCTTATAACCCTGTGTGAAGCTTAATTTAAAAGCAATGGGCTACATGAACCAGCAGAGGAAATTTCAGACCAGCCCTAAATTCAGCCTATGGTGTGGATACTATTGGCTGTTTTTGGCTATATTCACATTGAGAATCAGTAGCAAAAAGCAAAACTAAAAGATATAAAAGACTGTATTTTTGCCAGAATGGAAATACCTTTAAAATTAGAGTAAAATAAAGCATATCTGGAAAAACAATTATCACTAAAAAGCAGCCAAATTTTTGCATTAAAACAATAGAGAAGATGTTTTGGAGGCATCTCAGAAAAAGGTCAGATCCTACCCTTTGCAATCACAAGAGTATAAATGGCAAAGTCCATTGAAAGATTTTGTTTTCAGAGGAGAGCTTGGGGCACCCTGCTTATTCAGGACCACCCTGGGAAATATTTCCCTAAATTTAGCCATCTAGGCACTCAAAGACCACTATAGTCATGATTCAAGGAGAAGAGTTGACTGCTCAAGCCAGTGGCAGACCTTGGTGTCACTTACATAGTGCTGGTTTTTCAGCATGTAGAGTGCAGGAGTTGTGTGGTTCCCAGAGCTTCCCTCTAGAGTTCAGAAGAAGACCAGGGAAGCCAGGAAGAAGTGTGTAACAGAGTCACAGTCTGACAGGTGCTCCTGACCTGGTGACAATTAAAGTGTGAGGAGAGCAGTGAAGATCTCAGGTAGTTGAAGATGCCAGGAATATAGAAAATCCTTTGAGGAGAACCACAGTCATTGAGTGGAGCAAGTCTGAAAGAGGGTATGTGGCCTCCAGATGGCAAGGCCGGATGGTTAACACTGCCCAAATATTTTGTAGTTCTCATTTCACAGAAATTTGTTTGGATGTTCTATAAGTAGCTACATGATTTAATGTTTGCCTGGCTGGCTTTTAATCTTGGAGTACTCTAAATCTTTTCTATTTCCTAGTTCTTCCCTTTGTAATGGGAATGTTTACCTTGTGCCATTGTATTTTGGGAAGTGTTTCATTTTGTTTTATATTTTTAACTCACAGATAAGAGCTTGCCCTGAGTTTAAGAGGAGAATTTGGATTTGGACTTAGCAGTATTGATGGAACTGTTAACACTCTGGACTAAAGGCATATTGGATAGCGAGATAAGCTTGAGTCTTCTGGAGGCCAAGGGCAGAAGGTTATTAGATGTAAATGTCACCTAGAAGTGTCAGAAGTTGGGAGGGGTAGATTTGGAAAGTAATTAAATAAAAGGGTTGGATCAACCCCCTAATGGGTTCATGCTGAATGTGCTTGTAGGAGGTGGGAGCTGGTCTGAAAATGTTTGGGGGCAGAGCTGGAAGGAGGTTCTTGGCCCTGGCTGTTCTCTTCTTGCTGTTTCCTGGCTGCTGTGAGCTGAACAGCTTTTCTTTTCCAGGCCCTTCTCCCGTGCTCTTCCTGACTTGGAGGTGGCAAACCATAGACATAATCTTCCAAAATCATGGGCCCAATTGAACTGTTCCTCCGTTAAGTTTTGAGTATAAAGTATTTTGTTTAAGTGACATGAAAGAAGAATAAAGTTCTCTTTCTTCAGTAAATGTACAACTCGGGGTTGCTGTGAGGATTAGAAGAAAAATAATCATGAATTTTCTTATATACGGTATAGGATATGGTAGACTTCCTCAACATGAATAAATTTGTCTTTATCCATAAACTTCATCAAAATATCATTTGATCTTGTAAACCTGCAATTACTTTCCAACAGTATCCAGAGTCCTAAGCCATTCTTTTCTGTGTGCTTTTATACCTTTTCTTTATTATCTCAATTTATTAATTTATGAATAATAATTTATTAAATTATTATAATTTGTGTGACCCTCTCCACCAGCATAGGAAAGCAGTTTGAAGCCAG
>PVIR01014018.1:0-41302 GCA_004026965.1 Petromus typicus | reverse complement strand
GGACCACTAGATCCGAGCCGCTCAGTCTCTGAACAAACAGTGCCAAAGCTCTGACGATCCCCATCCCCTAGCTCCTCACCACTATCTGCTTGGAGAAGCGCTTACCCAAGGCACAGGCCATGGCAGCGCCCACCATGCCTCCTCCCGACACCACCACATCGTACACGGTGTCTGCCGAGGTGCCGAACCACCTCCGGCAAGAGACCAACGCGCTTCTGCAGCAAGCTGCAGGCAGGGCACCGCAGCGAGTCACAGCAAGCCGGGTCGCCATGACGGTGACCTGTGCCGCAGTACCGGGCAACCTGCCAGAGGCGCTTCGAATAGTGCTTCCGGAGCAGAGTCTTCCAATACCTTGCCGCTTCAACCGCGCGTCATCACAACCGGAACTAAAACGCGAGAAGGGTGTAGACCAATCAGAAAACGAATCTTGCCTCCTAGGGCGGGATGGATTGGAAAGATGTCCTGAGAGCCAATTGGAGACCAAAACTGTCAAGGGGCGTGTCTGGTGCTGTCAGGGCCGTCAGGGCCGCTGTCACTGCAGCGGCTGCTTCTGCCTGGCTGAGAAGATGACCATGGGGAGGCCTGCGGGAGCCCCCGGCAGCGCAGAGTGCAGCCATCAGGTGAGGAAAGAAAGAAGAGAGACAGCAGGATCGTGTCCTGGGAAGAAATCTCCAAGAGAGAACATTGTTTTGTGTTGCCTTGGTGACAGGTCAGGGGCGTGTCACGAAGGGGTGAGGTTTAAAATTGGCAGCGTTTGGGCAGTGGGAGACAAGGCTTGTCTCTCTGGGAATTGAACTACTGCATCTTTTAGGAGACTTCAGGTTGGGCACAGCAATGCACTGTTTCATTGCTAATCCTCTCCACTGCCCTCTAACTAGTAGTACAGTTGTTCCCATTTTGTAAAAAATAAAACTGAGGCACAGAGAGATTAAGAAACTTGCCTCAAAATCCTTAGAGACAGAAAGTAGCTTGGTGGAGTTCACCAAGCTGTGAACCCCAGTTCACACACTGGGGTACAGTGTGTGAAGTTAGGGGAATAGGAAGTGGCTACTAAGAGGTATGGGGGCAATGAAAATGTTCTAGAATTTGTAATTGCACAACTTTATACTATTGAATTATATACTTTAATGAACTGTATCCTATGGAAACTATATCTCAAAAAAGTTTTGAAATGTAAGAGCCAGGAGTGGTGGTTCACACATATAATCCCAGCACTCAAGAGGCTGAGGCAGGAGGACAGCGGTGCTTGAGAGGCCAGCCTGGACTAGAAGGCAAGACCTTGTCTCCAAAAAAAAGAAAGGCTATTGTGGCTTTCTTCACAGTGGCCCGCCCTGACTTCTCCAGGGTGTCCTTTTGTGGCTTTTCTCCTTTGACTCAGTCCAAATTTGCTCAGCAAAGCCAGTTTCTTCCTCATTCTTCACTTTTATTTTCTTGAATAAACTTGGTCACTGCTAGGGGGAGAAGAAAAAAAAAAAATGGAAATAAGAAACTTGCCCAAAATGACAGACCTGTTGTTCAGTAATAGGACCAGGCTATAGCACACACATACCTCTGACTCCAAATCTGGTGTTCACTCCAGCATAACTGCAGGAGCTGAGTGAACCAGGACAACCCTCACTGCATGTCCTCTGGAGCACTAACAGCCTGCCCTCACCTGGCCGCTCATCCTTCGCAATTCTATTCTGACCTCGTGCCTGCCTCACTAGGGGCATCTCATGTCACAGTCCTTCAGCCATAACAGCCCTCCTTTACCTCCACAGGATTCAAGTTTGTTCCTGCCCTAGACCCTGCTTTATGGCCTTTGCAAATGCCTTCAACCCAGAACCCTCTTACCCAGATCTTAGCAAGGCTGGCTCCTCATCGGTCAGCTGTTAATCCAAAATTCTTTCATCGTAGCCAGGCATGGTGGCTCATGCATGTAATCCCAGCACTCAGGAGGCAGAGGCAAGAGGACTGCCACCAGTTTGAGGCTTTCCTGGGCAACATAGTAAGTTCAGGGCCAGTCTGAACTACAGAGCAAGACCCTGTCTCAAAAAAACTACCAAAAAAAAAAATCCAAAAATATCCTCCATAGTAAGAAAATAAAAACTATCGAGGACTGAGAAAATGCAAACGCTCCAATTTACGATGGTTCAACTCATGTTCCGAGCTTTACAATGGCGGCCAATCAGAAAGTGATAGACATTCAGTAAAAACTGTACTTAAGTTTTAGATGTTCATCTCTTTCCTGGCCAACAGGCTGATATTTTCTCTCCATGCTGAGCAGTGAGAGCAAGCTGTACAGCCCCGTCAGCCGCAGGCTTTCATGGAAGGATAACTGATCCTCTGTAAGCTAGGACATTCAGGGGGTTATGTATTAAATGCATATTTGACTTTTGATATCTTCAACTTAAAATGGGTTTATTACTGTAAAACAAGGAACATCTGTCTAACTCCAACTGTAACAGACACATAAAGACAAGATCAGTAGAAAATATTGTTTTGGGGGGCCATAATGTTACTGTGAAATTTCTAACCCTTCTTCTAATGACAGTGTTTACTTCTAAAGTATAATATTTTCCTCCTCAAAATAAGTCAGGGCAGTGGAGTATGCCTCTTGGGAGGCTAGGCCAAGAGGATCATAAATTTGAGGCTAACCTGGGCAACTTGGTAAGACCCTGTATAAAAATTTTAAAATATATTTTGGGCCTTATTATGTAGCCCAGGCCAGCCTTTGACTCACAATCCTCTTATGTTGGCCTCTCAAGTGCTACAATTACAGGTATGCATCACCTCATCCTGACCAAAATAAAATATTAAAAGGGTTGGGAAGTATCTCACTGATAGTATAAGTCAACCCTAAATAATCTTCCCCACCAATCTACCCAGTTCCTTCTGCTTTTCTTGCTGTGGTACAAGTTAATAAACCCAGTCCTAATGATAGGTACATTCCTAGAGATCCCTGGTGGGCTTTGTCAATAGGAAAGTTCTCTGTAGGACTGCATCATTCTGTAACCTCGTACAGTTGTATCTTTTAAATATATTGTCCTCTTGGGTTTGTTATTTTTTTGTCTTCTCTCTAGGGTGTAAGACTAGAGACTATGTTTGCCTAGTGTTCAGATGGTACCCTGTGTTTTCTGTATGTATGAATGAATGAAATTTTGTAACTGCTTTTCAGTGCAAGAGATCAAATCTAGACTTCAAGGATAGGAGGCAGGTGCTCTACCATTAAGCTATCCTATCCCCCTGACCCTGGATAAAGAACTTAAAAGCTGTTTGGACAAGTTGTGGGTCAGATCATGTAGTGCAGTGAATAGAACACACAGTGGTCAGTACTTGGTAATTGTGACTGCACTACACGGCACAGGGACCAGCTTTAGCTCTTCATTTCACTTTCCTGCCCTTCAAACAAGCACCCGTATATTACATGAAAATCTCTTTACAGTGAAGAACACAACTTATTTTATGATTTGTTTGTTTGTTTTTGAGACAGGGTCTCGCTTTGTAGTTCAGGCTGGCCCTGAGCTCAGCCTCCAACTCACATCACAGCAATCCTCCTGCCTCTGCCTCCCCAGTGCTGGGATTACAGGCTTGAGCCACCACGCCCAGCACTGTGGTATGTAGTACTGATTGCTGGTGGGTGTGAGTCTCCACACCCAGTATTGTATGTGATCACTGGGGACCGAAGAACTGGGTCCTTGCGCTTGCAAGACAGGCACCACAACCACTGAGTTTAGCAGCCCCAGCCCTTGTTTGTTTGTTTTGAGACAAGATCTTGCTACATAGTTCAGGCTGCCCTTGGACTCACTATGTAGACCAGGCTGGACTTGACCTCACAGGGATCCACCTGCCTCAGCTACCATGCCTGGCTAACAGTTGCCTTTTGAAGAACTTCGAAATTATAGTTTAACCCATGACTTATTTCTATTCTGCTTTAGATATTCCCTCCTAAGTCCTCCTCAGACACTGAGGCAGAAGATGAACTGTCTGAGGATGGGCTGGTGTTACCCAGGGCTGGTAAACTCCTCGACTTCCTCAGTCCACAAGAGGAGACAGACTCAACTTCTGACTCCACTGAGAGCTTTTATGAGACCCTCCAGATTCTCGGGCAGAAAGGCGGATGGAGACTGCTGGAAACCCTGTTTTCCTCTGATCCAGACAGCGATGAGAGCATCTCCGAAGATGAGGACCTGGAGAGTTTCTTCCAGGACCAGGGCCGGGGGAGGCCACAGATCCGATGCCCGCCGCCCCTGAGGTAAGGCCTTACGTCAGCAGCTGCTCCACCCGCCATTGCAGGCAGGTCATGCTGTTTCTGGGCCTCACTCCTTTCCTGTGAAAAGCAGTGACCGCTTCTGGTACTTCCTGAGGCACAGGTCAGATGAACTTTTGGGTTGAGGCAGTTCCCACCCAGTAAGCCTAAGTCACTCTGGGCAGCTCTCAGTTCAGTGAAGCTCTGGAATTAATTAAAGGGATACTTTTACCAACACTTTTCCCCATGAATTTAAGGTATTTTGACCTCAAACAAATCTATTGCATGCATGTGTGCTTTATCTCATTTAATATTTACCTTCTCCTCCCAAGACCTTGTAAATGGATATTATTTTTGCCATTTTACATCTGAATATATCCAAAAGTTGAAAGTCTGAAGAGAGGTATTAGCTTGGATCCGACTCTGAGTCCCTGTTCTGCCCCAGTACAGTTTCCCTCTCATACACAAATATGGAATGCAGCCAGGTGTGGTGGAGTACGCCTGTATCCCCAGCATTTGGGAGGCTGAGACAGGAGGATCTCTGCAAGTTTGAGGCCGGTCTGGTCTACATAGTGAGTTTAAGGCTCGCCTAAAGAATTTAGTGAGATCCAGTCTCAAAAAAATAAAACAAATCTAGAGGCATACTGGCAGTTTCTGGGTCACTCCTGAAAAGAGGGCTGCCCGTGGGGCCGAGAGGAGGCCGAGAGTAAGCTGTGACCTGCCAGGCAAGGCAGCCTGGGGAAGAGGATGAGGGAGCAGCAGGCCGGAGGCCTGCCCCATCCTCCACACACAGATCCACTTTCTCCCCCAGGTGTGGCTCCGCGAGGAGGCGCTGCAGTTCCCTGAGCAGCCTCCCCTGCGACACTCCCAGAGCCCGGGCCCAGGCCCAGCCCACCCCAGGCTCCGGGCCACCTTCCCAGCACAGAAGTCTCAGCTCCTGGGCATCCTCCATCACGGTCCCTCGGCCGTTCCGCATGACACTGCGCGAGGCCCAGAAGAAAGCCCGGTGGCTGGCCTCGCCTGCCTCCTTCGAGCGGGGGAGGCAGCAGGCCCAGAGGCAGGGCCAGGAGGAGGCCGAGTGCCAGCGGCAGTTCCGGGCGCAGCCTGTGCCAGCACATGTCTACCTGCCCCTCTACCAGGAGATCATGGAGCGCAGTGAGGCCCGCAGGCGGGCAGGGATCCAAAAGAGGAAAGAACTGCTCCTTTCATCCCTGAAGCCCTTCAGCTTCGTGGAGAAGGAAGAGCAGCGAAAGGAAGCTGCTCGACAGAGAGACATGGCTGCCACACAGAAGACCAACATCCCCAGAAAGAAAGCCACCCGAAGGATCCCCAAGTCTGTTCTGGAGCCAGCCCTCGGGGACAAACTGGAGGGTAATGACATCCTTGCCACACTGCCCCCTTCTGCTTGAGGACACTAGGGATTTAGTGAGCCTGCACTGGAGACAAGCTGCTCCAATGGACGCACTGGAGGCTGCACACTCGGGGCGGCCATGAGGGAGGTTGGGAACCTGTGAGAGATCTTGCAGTGACCCCGCGCGGTGTGCTGTGAACTCTCTCAGTGGACCTGTATGAGGACCTCTGTGCCCCGTGAGAACAGAAGCCGAGCCCATGAGACATCCAAGGACACCGAATCTAGTACACTTCTAACCCTCCACCCCTAGGAAAGCTCCCAATGCTACCCTCATGTTGGTGAGGTAGTTACAAGTCACTGAGGTTATCCAGGGCATGATTATTAATATGCTTTAAAAATATTGTTCTCTGGGAGAAGGGCAGTGTAGCTCAGTGGAAGAGCTAGCATGCATGAGGCTTGGGGTTCCTCCCTGAGAACCTCAGAAAAAACAAAAAGTATACCTCAGGCTGTTTTCATTCTTCAGTCTTATGTGCAACTCACCCAGCGCTATTCTGTGGTGGGTGTATGGACATGGAGTTTGTAGACAAGGAACAGGGCTGATAACAGACGAATCACTCCTGATTCAACACCCAAGGGTTGACAGGGGACACATAGGGGTCCTATGAGTATAAAAGAGGGAACAGCCCACAAAGGATCCCGAGAAAGTGAGCCCAGACAGGTGTTCGTGGAGGAGGGGCCATGGTTAACTGGATGAAGACAGGAAGAGGGGGACAGGCACAGATGCAGCACGGAGGTGAGAAGCTGAGAGGGTCAGAGAAGAGGGAGAAGGAGAAGAGAGACACGCAGACCTACTCTGAGGGGCCTCATGAGCCAACTGGGGAGTTGGGACTTTGTCTCGCGGGCCCTGGAGAGCCACTAACAGACTTTGACAGGACACTGTAGGGATTTAGTGATTCTGGCTCACTTAAGTAGGGTGGCCGCCTTACCTGCCAAATACAGTAACCACTGAGCGAGAGACTAGTGGTGGCAGAAGAGGCTAATTACCTCTCAGGTCTTATTTTGGGAGAAATATGGTAGGAAGTTATTTCAAAAATTCTCAGTTGAGAAATTATGACAGTAGTATAAGGATAGTGAAAATAGGGGCTGGAGAGAAGTCCAAGAGGAGGAGATGGACAGCCTGTGCCTGATGAGAGGAGGGATCAGGAATGGTTTGGGCAAAGGGAAGGGGTGGCTGATGGGACCCTGCCTGGAGGCCAGCTTCCTTCTTCTGCCTTGCCTCCGAGAAGGCATTTAGTGAGAAGGCTTTTAGCAAGTGCTGCCTAACTATTGCCAGGAGCTGTGTCCGCAGCCTCACTGACACCACCGTGGTGTCCTGGTCAATGTGTATTCATGAGAATTCCAAGAATCTCAAGAAAAAGAAAATCAGCAAGTTGGTTTGTAATGTTTGCCATTTTCACTCCTGCCATGGCTAATTGCTAACTTGCACATGAGGCCAAGAGGCTTAGCACATTCCCCAAGGGTAACAGCTGGCTTCAGCACACCACAGACAGCTAGTACCTAAAAGGAGGGAAGTTCTGCAGAGCTTCTGGTGTAAAGCTTAGTTCTTCCTCACTCACTTCGCCACCCCGGCTCTCTCCACAGAAGCTGAGCTCTTCAGGAAGATTCGCATTCAGATGCGGGCCCTGGACACACTCCACTCAGCCTCCTCCCCGGTCCTCTCCTCCAGTAGCCCACCTGACGCACAGTCCCGCACAGCCGCCCGCACTCAGGAGAAGAAGCTTGGCTTCCTGCAGACCAACTTCAGGTTCCAGCCGCAGGTGAATCCTGTCATCCCCGATTACGAAGGCCTCTACCAGGCTTTCCAGAGGAGAGCCGCCAAGAGAAAGGAAACCCACGAGGCAACCCGCAACAAGCCTTTCTTGCTAAGGACCGCCAAGCTGCGCCACACTCCGAGGCCTAGTGACCCTGCAGCCTCCAGAGGGAGGACGGTGAGAGCCGGCTGCCGAGGGAGGGTCAGGGCCTCAAGCCTGAAATGGTGGGTGGGCCCACATCCTGGAAAGCACTGTTCATAACATTGTCTGACTTAACTAAGTAGAGCAACAACAAAATACCAACTCAGTTGTAAACACATCCACAAGGAAAACTCCCTTTTGTTGCTTTCTAGAAATAAATCCAAGAAGGTTTGAAAGGCTGAGAATTAGAATCAGTTGTTTATATCCTCATACCAATTCCAAGGAACTCTTCTCATCTGATAGAAAACTAAGATATAGCTAAGTCTTGGCCTTAGCTATTATTAGCTATTATTAACCTTAGCTATTATTAACCTTAGCTATTATTAACCTTCAAATCTCACTATCTTTTCCTTATTCCTATCTTTCACTGCAACTAAATCTTCATTGAGACAGAAACTAATACCGTACATGCTGTCACGCCAATACCAGCCTTCCTTTCTTCTAGGCTTCCCTACAGCCACCAGCTACACCCCGGCCCAGGAGTCATTCTCTGAGTGGCCTCGCTTCGCTCTCTACCAACACCCTTCCTGTGCACATCACAGATGCCGCCAGGAAGAGGGAGTCTGCAGTCCGGTGAGTGGTCAGCCACATAAGCCTCAGTGCCCTGGTCTGGACTAAATGCTGGGCCTCCTGCCACGGGGCCTCCTGCCCTTATCAGACATCTCAGAAGGTGGAAGGGATTCTGTGGCCAGAAAGAATACGTGTGGCTCGCATGCCTGGTGTGGACAGCACCCAGCCATCACTCACTCAGCAAACACTCGTGGGGACTTAGTGTACCATGCAGCCTGCAGTACAGAAAACTCCATGAGCAATTACCATATTTTGTGAGAAGTCAAGTCTCGAGGCTTGTGAGGGGACTGGGCAGCGGAGTGGGGCCACTTGTCTTTTATGTAATATCAGAGATGAAACTTGAACAATGAGGAGTTGCCAAGACAGGCTGGAGAAAATGACAGAATATATATGAATACATATATATATGGATATATGTATATATCTATTCATATATATGTGTGTATACATATATATGTATACATATGTATATATACATGTATATATATGAGAGCTCATATATGAACGAGGAAGGTGGCTGTGAGGGGAAAACTCAGAAAAGCCTGAAGGCAGATGGCTGAACCTGCTGTGAAGGAGACAGCCACTGCCAGATGTTTTTCCTATGTTCCAGTAATAAGGCCTGAATACAGGCCTCAGTCCTTTTTTATTTTTTAGACAGAGTTTACCCATCTTCCTATGTAGTTCAGGCTGTCCCGAACTCACTGTGTAGCCCCAGGCTGGCCTTGTGCTCTTGGCCATCCGTCCTCAGCCTCCCAGAGTGTTGGGGTTACATGTGTGCACCACCACGCCAGGCTCAGCAGCAGGTCTGAGGTGCTGCAAGCTTTAGGGAGGTGTCAGAGTTGGATGCAAGAAACAAGGAGCCAGTTTTGCTTTTTTCTTAGCGATTCTGGGGATCAAATGCAGACCCTTGTATGTGCTAGGCAAGTTCAGCTGACCAGCAGGGTCACAGTCTAGTGAGCAGCTGAGCCCAGGGAAGTACTAGCAGTTTGCTGCCTCTTAGTACCTTCCCCTCTGGGTGCCTTCCGGCGGGGCTCCCAGTGCATTTGGGATCCTCGAGATTCACAGTGTTACAGGTTCAATGCATCAGTGCCCTGAGGCCCATGAGGCAGCCCCCCGTGGGAGACAGCCACATCTGCTTTCCAACGGTGAGGAGTTCAACATCTCAGCAGATAAACTGGCCTGCCGCTGTCCCTCCTCTGTCCACTTGGGTATATACATCTCAATGCAAGAAGAGTCTTGCTCATTTTCCCTTTATGTAGAACTCCACACAGAACCTTGTAGAATAATTAAAAAGCTAAGTGTTCCAAGCTGACTCTAAATTGTCTGCATTTTTAGTTTTTTGGTGGGTTTTGTTTTTTTGTTTTTTGTTTTTTTAGGTTTTTGGAGACAGGGTCTCGCTTTGTGGTTCAGGCTGGCCCTGAGCTCAGCCTCAAACTCACATCACAATCCTCCTGCCTCTGCCTCCCGAGTGCTGGGATTACAGGCGTGAGCCACCACGCCCGGCACTGTGGTATGTGGTACTGGTTGCTGCTAGGTGTGGGTCTCCACACCCAGTATGGTATGTGGTTACCGGGAATTGAACCCAGGTCCTTGCGCTTGCAAGACAGGCGCCGGAACCACTGAGCTAACTCCCCAGCCCCTGGGTTTTGTTGTTTTTAGGAAAGATGGATTTGTATTTCCAAAGAAGCATGAACCCAAGTACCTCTAGCCAACTGTTTACAGTACAGTGAGCCAGAAATTCTGGTTCTAATCCTGGCTTTTTAATCCTGGGTATCTTTGAACGGGTGGCTTAACTTTTCTGACCCTTAATCTCTTCCTGTGAAGAGGGTTTTCCGCCTTCGTCTCATTAAGCACTTTAGAAGATTACAGAAAAGGTAGTGGTACGTGGTTCACAGAGTTCAGCAAATGGTGGCATTAGTACTGTTTCCAGATAAGTGCGAGCCTAGCAAGTCTACTGAATATCTGGCTGTTTAGGGATATTTCAGCTCACATGTTCTCCAGTTAATGAACGTTTCCTGTGGTGGGAATCCCTGGGCTTCTGGTATTAGAAAGGCTTCATCTGCCAGTGCATTTCATCTCAGAATCTTGATCTTTCTGAAAATACCAGCTAGGGTGAATTCATTCAGAGAAAGCACCAACATACCTTCCAGAGAGATGACTGAGACTGCTCTTAAATATATCCAGAACGGTCATCTGTACCTTTGTGTTTTTTCCCTCCCTTTAGAAGTTCAATTGAAAAGAAGGAAAAAGCAGATGAAAGTATACAGTGGTTAGAGACGCACAAAAAGAAGTGTCAAGCACTGTCGAAGTCTGTGACGCTGCGTGCAAAAGCCATGGATCCCCATAAAAGCCTGGAGGAAGTGTTCAGAGCAAAGCTGAAAGAGAATCGGTCAGTGTCTTCCCCGTGTCACCGGGTGTCTGTCTTGGATCCCAGCCAGATTGGAAAAGGGTAATATGGAGTTACTGGAGATTAGCTTCTGTAATCACAGGGAGTCTGATTTCGCCAGGAAGCTAGGAATTTACAATGTACTTCAGTTACTCTGCTTAACTGAAATGCATGGTGCTCTGGATTGGAAATGATGAAATTCTTCCTAAAAGTCTTGTTAATTCCAGGAACAATGACCATAAAAGAGCAAAAGAATATAAGAAAGAACTGGAAGAAATGAAAAAGAGAATACAAACAAGGCCCTATCTCTTTGAACAAGTTACCAAGGTAAACTGTACTATCACTCATTTTCTTTCTACCTTGCATGAAAGGGCTCTTAGAGATTATTTTAAAATTTCTTTCTTTCTTTTTTTTGGAGACATGATCTCACTTTGTAGTTCAGGATAGCCCTGAGCTCACTCTGTAGCCCAGGCAAGCCTCGAACTCATAGCAATCCTCCTGCCTCTGCCTCTCGAGTGCTGGAATTACAGGCCTGTGCCACCACACTCAGCTGCTTTTAAATTTTAAGATGTGGTTCTGGAGGATCTTGGGCCTTACCTGTGCTAGGCAAGTGCTCCAGACTCACCTACTTCCGCAGTCTTCCCTTTTTTCAACTGGGTCTCCCTTAGTTACTCACATTGGAATCGTTTCTTGGCCTTTTGGCTAAGATCAATAGTAGTATCTGCTCTTATCAGTTTAATATCTGATATGTCCTCTATCCGAGGACAATATATTAAAAGGATTTTTGGAGCTGGAAGATGGAATAGGAGCTTGCTCCGTCCACTCCACGCACCGACCTGGTATTGCAGTTACCCACGTTGGCCTCAAATTTGCCATACTCTTGCCTCAGTCTCCTGAGTATCTCCAACTGAGTGTGCCACTATGCCCACCTGAATTTTGGGGAAGTTTTTTTGGGTGTCTTTTCTGCTGCTGTTTTGAGTTGGGGTGTTCCTCTGTTGTACAGCTTGTCTCAAACACATGAAATCATGAAGTCCTCCCGCCTCAGCCTTCCAAGTAGCTGGGATTACAGGTATGATCAATCATGCCAGCCCTTGGACTAGTTTTTTCTTTTTTCATCTACGTCTCACCTGGTCTCCCACAAATCTAAGATCTTGCTTTTCAAAGGCGTGGCTCCCAAATTAACACTTGACATTGCCTAGGAACATTAGAAATACAGAATTGCAGGTCACAGCTGAAGCCTGCTTGATACAAATCTATGTATTTTTAATTTATTTTATTTTTTATTTGTATTTATTTATTTATATTTATTTATTTTTTGTGGTACTAGAGATTGAACTTGGGCCCTTGTGCTTAAAAGGTAGGTGCAGTACCACTTGTGTTAAATCCCCAGCCCACCTACATATTTTTAAAGGTAGTAAGGTTTACATTTATTAATGATAGGAAGAGAAACATGCTTTGCAAAATGGGTTTGGGCCAAGTAAAAGTAGCAAAAAAGTACACTGTACAATGTGAGTAGAATACTGAGCCAAGACAAGCTAGACCCCACATTTTAACAGGAGCCTCCCTTTCAAGCAAAGCCTTGAGAACAAATGCTCTAAGAAATTATTTTGCAGACTTGGGCCCAGCAATAAGGGTGGAGGTGATGGTTAGGGACAGGATTAGAAGGAAATCAACTAAGCCACAGCAGATTAAGTTCCATTCCACAGGACCTTGCCCGGAAAGAAGCAGAGCAACGGTATCGGGACACACTGAAGCAGGCTGGGCTGGAGGAGGACTTCGTGAGGATCAAGAGTCAGGGCACCCGAGTTGTGCGATGCAAGAGTGAGGCCCTGCGCAAAGATTCACCCAGGTATGTGAGATGCTCTACCATCATGCAGCACGGTTGTCACCCCAGACTCTGCCACTAGGGGAGAACTTCTGAAGGGTCACCCACACTTAGTGATCACAATCCCATTCTTACAAAGGAGCCCACGCCCAGGGGCCTCTCATATACCTGGATTTAGAATAGGACAAGTGTGATTTACAAGACAACAGTTGTATTATGTTTAGGCTCTTTTCAATTTGAAACCTTATTTTCTAATTCTATCCCTAATGCCATGAGTATTTTTACTTTATTTCTGAAGAAAAGTCATATATAATTTGATGGCTTATAAAATGATGAAGCTTTTTCTAGCACTCCTTAATGGTAACTTACGACCACCACCTTCTCCATAACCTGGCTGACACTGTTTAAATCAAAGGGAGAGAAGCACCGGATGTCGATTATTCTCAGTTTTCTGGGGCTTTTTTTCCCCTCAGTTTTCCTTTGTTTCTGACATCCAAGTAGTCCTTCCTTTTAAATCCTGTTTTCCCTCTAGAAATGTCCCTTTATACCCACATAAAAGAATAAAAATGTGGAGCCAGGGATTTAACTCAAGTGGTACCTCACTTACCTTGGAAGCACAAGGGCCTGAGTTGGATCCTCAGTACTGCAAAAAAACAAAAACAAAAAATGTTGAAACTATTCTTCAACCTTACATAATGCTTTCCTTAATTTAAAATATGTATTTCATCTATTTTGCAGCATCAGTGAAACTGCAAAACTCGACGTCAGGGATCCACAGCAAGATTTACGATTCCTAGAACAGCTGACAGGCCCTAAGAAAAACTTAGAGATACTCTTATGAATCGCTAGACAGTCTCAAAGCATGGTTTACCAAGTACACTTCACGTTACTGCTTCTGAACATCAGGCAGCCAACTAGGAGCTGAGTCACAGCAGGCAAAACTTAGACTTTGTGTCGTGGCTACAGTTATAGAACAACGGGACAGGGTAACAGAAGAAGTGATTGCGGAAGTCAAAGTGGGCAAGCACAGGGTAGAGGGAGCAGAATTCACAGGTAAAGTTCTAGCTTTTTCCCTCACTGAAAAGGAAACAGAGAGGAATATTTCCCTTTTGAATATTGCCTAGTTATCCAGAATCACTCTCTCTCTGGCTCTCCCACCTCTTTCCCCACCTTCAGATAAATCTTCTGCTTTTATTTATAAAAAAGAAGTAGATATAGGAAAAAACCAGCACAAATTGTGAGGAGGAAGAAATTTCTGCTAAAAGGAGTCAGTAATTTAAGGCGTTTCTGCTGAAAGGAGTCAGTAATTTAAGGCGTTTCACTCCCAAAACAAAGAGAAAAGCAGGTTTTTAACTGTTATACTGGGATGGAATATAGTTCGTGATTTTTCTTTCTCCCTAGCCCCCAAGGCTTATTTATTTATTCAGTTTATATTCTTATTATTGAACCTGAGGCCTTCTCACTGAGCTACCTCCTGAGCCCTTTTTCAGTTTTTAGGATTTCCATAATTTGCTGAGTCACCCTGGTTGGGCACAAACTTGTGATCTCATGTCTGACTCCCAGAGTGCTGGGATTACAGGCAAGTCCTGCCACATCCACCTTGTTTCTTTTTTGAGACAGGGTCTTGATATATAGCCCAGGCTGTCCTCAAACTCATGATCCTCCTGCCTCAGCCTCCTAAGTCCTGAAATTACAAGGTATGATAAAAAAATATAGTGAACGTTTAAAATTTTAAATTCAGGGGACAGGGATTATCTTAGTGACTTGTCTCATAAACACAAGGTCAAGTTCAATCCTAGGTACTAGAAACAATAAAAATAAAATTTTAAATTCATTACAGTAAGACACATTGTCATCAGTCTCCCTCTGAATACTCCCCCTCATTTCCATTTCCTCATTTCTTAGAATTTTCTGAAGTGGTTCTGAGTGTCCTTTTTATGTCTTCAAGTTGTGCTTGGATATCCTGAATCAATTCAAAATGTTGATCTTTCATGGTTGTTTCAACTTTGGGGAAGAGCAAGAAGTTGCCAGTGCCAGATTTGGAGAATAAGGTAGACAAGGGGAACTTTTTTGTGTGTGACAGAGTCTCACTGGCTAGTTCAGGCTGGCCTTGAACTCACTTTAGTGCCCAGGCTACCTTGAGTTATCAGTAATCCTCCTGCCTCAGCCTCTTGAGTGTTAAGATCACAGGCATACAAGCACAAGGGCCTGTGTGAGCCCTGGTAACCACATACAATGCAGGGTGTGGAGACTCACCCCCACCAGCAATCAGAACCATATACCACAGTGCCGGGCGTGGTGGCTCACGCCTGTAATCCCAACACTCGAGAGGCAGAAGCAGGAGGATTGCTGAGTTCAAGGTTGAGTTTAGGGCCAGCCTTAAATACAAAGCAAGACCCTGTCTCAAAAAAAAAAGCTTATAGGCTTGCTCCATTATGCCAGTCCACACTAATTTTTATGATCTTGCCTTTCCAATAGATGGCAATTAATAACAGTATTCACTGTATTTTTTTATCACGTCTGAACAACCCTCATAAAATCCAGAACTTCTTTAGTAAGAGACAAAAATAATTGGATTTATGTTCAAAGCAACCATTTACTATAATTTTTTTAAAAAATTTAAATATTCACTATAAGTTTTGAACAGATCTCATATAGATGTATACCATCAACCTTAAAGTCTTTAATTTCTATTGGTCAGGAGCACTGTTTCAAAAGATGTTTCTTCATGCCAGGCATGTGGTTTGTTTACAATCTGAATATTTGAGAGGCTGAGGCAGGAAGTTTGCTGTGAGTTTGAGGCCAGCCTTGGCTACATAGTGAGCTCAAGGCCAGCCTGAGCTGCATAGAGAACCACTATTTCAAAAACCCACTGACAGTCCTTGTCTAACTCATTACTACCAAAACGGGGGATGGTGGTAGTGGTGATGCACAAGCCCAAATCCATCAAATATGAATGAGACAGATGGACAGATAGAAGGCAAGAGTTGTCTAATGAGTATAACAATTGCTGGAAAACAGGCCCAGCATTGCCAGACCAACCACATTTTCATCTTTGCAACTAATTAAAAATTATTTAAAATACAAGTTTGGTGTGGTGGTGCATGCCTGTAGTCCCAGCACTCTGGGAGGCTGAGGTAGGAGGATCTCGAGTTCAAGATCAGCCTGGGTAATATAGCAAGACCCTATCTCAAATAAGAATAAGAGGTGGAGATGTAGCTCAGTGAAAAGGCTTCAATCCCCACTACTTAAAACTGTGCATGTGAAATAAAACACCTGTTTATCAGGTTAGAACACTGGGGATAACAAATTTGCAACTTTACTACCTATGAGCTTTCTTATCTTCAGCTACTGCTATCTGAGGACAGATCACTTTTCGCTGGTGGTTAGAGGAAGCTGTTCTATGTAATTCAGGATGTTAAGCAGCACTGCTGCCCTCTATACACGACATGTAAGGAGCTCCTCTCTCCTAATTGTGACAACCAAAAATGATACCAGATATTGCCAAATGTTCCCAGGTGAGAATCATTGTTCTAGTATCAAAGTAAGGCTACAGAACACAAAAATCAGCATATTATTTATTTATTTATTTATTGAGACAATGTATTGCTATATAGCCCAGGCTGGCCTTGAACTTGTGACAATCCCCCTGCCTCAGCCTCCTGAGTGCTGGTCTTACAGGCATGTGCCACACATTACGCAAAAAAAAAAAAAAAAAAAAAAAAAAAACCTAGTATTTAAAGAATACAAGAATTTGCCATGAATTTAGTATGCATATTTTAGGATGACTATGCATGTCATTAATAAATTAAGAACTGTAATTATTTAAAAAGAATGAAGTTTTTCCTGTTACCTGTTTAGAATGCGCTATTTATGCATATTTGTGTGCCAGCACGGAGATCATTTTAAATAAATTTAAACTTCTCTGACAAACATGATTTTCTACTAGTAAGTGGTCTTTGGAATATTTGTCCCATTGTCAATAATTGGGTATTTTATCTTAGTAGCTGTGGACAGGTTCACAGCAAGAGCACCTGCTCTAAACTCTCAAGTTTTAACCATTTATCTAAAAAATTCAAAATGATCTGTCTGCCACATTTCGAGTCTCAGGCAGTCTGTTCTGATGTGGCAGAGTGACACTTTTTTTTTTTTTTTTGAGACAGGGTCTTGCTTTTGGAGTTCAGGCTGGTCCTGAACTCAGCCTCAAACTCAGCAATCCTCCTGCCTCTGCCTCCCAAGTGCTGGGATTACAGGCGTGAGCACTGTGGTATGTGGTACTAATTGCTGATGGGTGTGAGTCACCACACCCAGCATTATTGAATGTGGTTACCAGGAATCAAACCCAGGCCCTTGCACTTGCAAATCAGGTGTGGAACCACTGAGCTGAATTCCCGGCCCAGAGTGACACTCTTGATAACAACCTTTTGTGTTTGATAGATAGAAATGAAGATAGTCACATCCTGTCTCTTAGGCATGGTCAGTTTTACCTACGTTTGAATCTTAAGGGGATCACTGCCCCATCTTCAAGAGAAAGTCAAAAAGCCTGATTATTTTCTTAATCTCCTTAAGAAATTAAGCTGGATCCAAAACAAGAGCCAAACAACTCCCTGGATTTTTTTGTTTATTTAAGGGAAAAACTGAAGCTCTGTATCAGGTGATTTTTAACTTTAAAAAAAAAAAAAACCCTCTTAACATGCTACTGTGTATTCCGTCAACAAGAAAGCAAGGTGACGAAGCAGAGGTGTACAAGACAAGACAGAACCTCAGTGCGGGCCAAGGGGAAATTCAAGTAATTCCTTTTTGCAGCCCAATGGCTGAGAGTCTCTTACTCAGGTTGCTGAAGGGAGAACGCCAGGAAAGAATTGACGTCACTCCCTTCTTCAAAGCAACAAGGCATCTTGAAACGTCATGGAGAAGTTCTGTGGTTGACAGCAGGATGCTGATCATCGCTGTAGAGAGAGAGCTACGTTGGGGATGAAACCTCTTTGAAGGAAAGCTTCCCCCCAACAGTCATCATGGAACACTTCAGCCAACACATAACCCGATTTGCCACTGGGAAGAGGAAGTCTGTCCCAAAATTCTGCAGGGAGAAGAGGCAGGAAGAGTGACCCAGTCCCAGCCTCTGCTTCAGTTCTTATCTGGATCAGAGGATGGCTGAAGCGAAGCTCTCGCACACCCACGTTCTCTGCCAGGGATGTGAGGAGGCAGAAGCAGGGTTTCATCCTTCACAGATGTGTTTTGGTTCCGGCAGGTTTGCAGCCTTTGCATCCTGCACCCACTGTGCACTCTGGGATTAGACAGAGCTGTTCCTTCGAAGGTCAGCACCCAACTCATGTCCGTCTTTCAGTTAAATCCCCTTGGTTGAGTAACTGTCAAAGATTGAAAATAAACATAGAATGGGATACAAGTGAATCATAGAAAAAACAATTTGTACTATGTAAAAAGATTAAGAGGAGGGTAAGGGAAGAATCAAGCAAAAGACATGATCCAAAGCAAAGGTCCTATGTAAACTCCTATGTAAACTGATAGATCTCAGTAACACACTGGCTGTGGGACAGCACTTTGGGCCCTTCAGTGTGAACTCAATGTGATATGGAAGCTCATTTGAGATGACCTTTAGTAGGATGAGTTACAAAGCCTCAACGGTTGCAATTGGGCCTGTGCAATGAGAATTTTCAGGAGACTTGAGGCAACATGGGGAAAATATAACTGTATAATCTCAACCACCTGGGTTGAGAATTAACTTAAGTTTTTAACTTTTTTGTTTGTTTTGCGACAGGGTTTTGCAATGTAGTTCAGGCTGGCTTTGAGGTCAGTAGGAAACTCAGGCTAGCCTCAAACTTGCAATGCTCCTGCTTCAGCCTCCCACAGGCTGGAACTACAAGTATACACCATTATAGGTAATTAAATTAGATAAAAATTAACATATAGTCAGAAAAGTTCTGGGCTCTCAAGGAAGTCAGTGCAGAAGATGAGAACACACCAAAACTGGCTGGAAGCGCATCTGAAGTAGCAAGATCTCCTGATTAAAGTCACAGTGGCCAGATTCACATACTTCTCTAAGGAATGAATGGAATTTGAGATTATGGGGTGATAATTGGTAACATCCTTTTGGGATTTCCCATAGAAACAGAACATTATCTCACTAGGGGTAGGTCAACCTCTCCCACCCACTAAGACTAAAGACAAGACTAAAACTATAGGTTATTGACCAAGGTTAATGATGCCATCCATATGCCCTTGCTACAAGCCTTGCTTCCCTACTGGATCAGGTTTTTTTGTTTTGTTTTTCTGAGACAAAGGCAATTCTGGATGGCCTCAAACTCACATGATCCTCTTCCCTCAGTCTCCCAGATGCTGGGATTACAGGCATGTGCCACCATGCCTAGCCTATTGGATCAATATTAGCTAAGCAGCTATACTTATAATGTTATTGGTTGATTATAGTTTGACCCATGTTGTACCCACCTTGTGACTTCACCCTAGAAAACATTCTTGAAGAAATGCCTCAGTCTTCCAGAGTACTGAGATTACAACTGTGTGCTACCATGCCCAGAAAGAATTCTGAAGGACTCAACATTCTTCACTTACTAGAGCAGTCATGGTGAATGTATGGTATGTGTGTGTTGTTTTCTTTTAAAACAAAGTTGTTGTTGTTGTTTTTTTCTTTTCTAAACTAAAACTACATTCAGGTTTAACTGTGGTAATGGCACTTTGAGATAAATAGGTGGTGGGTTTTGGGTTGTACTTTGGGCTCTGCCTCTATAAGGTTTGCCACCATTGCTCT
This sequence comes from Petromus typicus, assembly GCA_004026965.1. Taxonomy (NCBI): domain Eukaryota; kingdom Metazoa; phylum Chordata; class Mammalia; order Rodentia; family Petromuridae; genus Petromus; species Petromus typicus. The sequence continues at coordinate 22,143 of PVIR01014018.1, read as the reverse complement.
GGAGAAAAGGCCACTCAGTACAGCACCTAGACTTGAGATTGGGGGGTTGTCACAGCTGGAAAAAAAAAAGTACTAGAAGATATGATTTCCCCCCCAAAAAAAGAATGAAAAGTGGGATTATCGTGATAAGGAAAAGAGTAAGAGGACAAAAGAAGTGAGGCTCAGACAGAGGGTATGTTTATAAACATACAGGATCCAGGAGATACAAGTGACAGCAGGATTTTAACTATATCAAGGACAGCACCAGCCCTTTAGTGCTGTTAACATTTCTCTATTTGGAGCTTTAATATGAAATTGGGTACTTGGCACCTCCAGGGCCTCCCGGGTAAAGCCTCTGCTCTTCTGGTTCCTAAGCAGTCAGAGTTACTGTGTCTGCCTGAGGCCATCCACAGGCAGCCTCTACAGCTGAAGCTAATTTTAAGACCAGTGTGCCTAAACTGGAGCAAACAAATGCACTAATTGGATCATGTCCTACACTACTTACAAAGTGGGATCCAAGTATACAGTGGATATTTACATTTTTAAAGTTTATTATAGTAAGATATACTGCCATTAATCTTCCTCAAAATACTCCCCCTTTCTTTGAACACACTTTTCATTGTTCTTATCACTTTCTGAAGCAGTTTTGGAAGTTCTCTTTTATGAGTTTTACAAGGTGTGATTAAAAAAAAGTATGTTGAATGCTGCTGCTGGGTGCCATCCAATCGAAAGGCAGGCTGATAAAAACACTATGATGTGTCCTTAAGAGCCTTATTCATCAGTGGATATGGCACCATATGTGACTCCTGGGTCTTCCCCCAAGTCCAAATGACCACGAATGGTAATGTTCTGAATAGATTCAGGACAATAACAGCACAACTAAAGACACTCCCCCAAATCAGTAACTTAATTAATATCCTGTAAAACTTAGGAGGACTATTATAAGAGAATTAAAAGAAATATTAAGCAAGTACAAATATAGGTGTTGTTTCCTTGCTTTAAGTAAACTAACCATAAAAAGACTATTTACAGTATTAGAGGATATTAATAAGTTATTAATTTTACTCAGTGTGGTAAAGACAGTTATTTTTAAAAATTCTTTTTTGGGTCTTTCTGAAAGACTCTGGCTATGTAGTTCAGGCTGGCCTTCAACTTACTATGTGCCCAGAATGGCCTTGAATACACTGTGAATCTCCTACCTCAGCTCCCAAGGGAGCTTATCTGTTAAAGATAAAGCTCATCTGTTAAGAAGTGTATACTAAAAGTTTGCAGATGGTAAGTCTGCAATTTGCTTTAAAATACTCCATCCACAAACAACACAGCAACAACTAAAAGAGGGAGAAGACAAAACAAGAACAGTATAAAGTTACTGAACCTGAGTACTAGGTAAATGGGTTCATTATACTATTCTCATTATACTCTGAAAACTTCTCTTATGTAAATCTCAAAACAGAAAATGGGCAAAAATAAGGAGGCTCCATAGGTGAGATAGATGATTTGTTTCAAAACAGTAACTTGGAAAAGATGACTTAGGATAGAACGAATGATAACAATAGAAAAACTTTTATACAATTTAAAGAAAGCTTAGACAACAACAAGTCACAAGAACGAATACAAAGAAAGGTCCTGGCAGAATGCAGGCCCACATGTTCAGAGCCCTGTGATCCCGGGAACCCCCAAGGATGTTTTAAAATAATCAAGACTATTCCTTACAGGATGCAGTCAATTGACTGATATAACAGATCACCATACAGATTACAATAGAAAGAGGGAAAAAGGTTTTTGTATTTAAACCTTGCCTCAAGAGTCATAGCCTAGAGGTCCAAGCTATATAACTTTGGTAAAGGATTATACATTATGAAATGAACATATGATGAAGTCATGCACTCCTATGACCCACGACCACTAAAATATCCTAAAATTCTAGAAACTTGTGGGTTTTTTTTACTGTTTGCTGAAAGCCAAGACCATAGACTTGCAAGTGCTTAGATCCATGTAAGACCCCTCTTGTAACCTGGATGGAGGTTTTGATTCAAAAAATAAGTGTGAACCCATTCCTTTATGCCCAGCTGACCTAGCTTGTTATCTTGCAGACATATGACCATATATGACCTTAATTTTTTTCCCCCCCTCAGGAATATTTTGTACCATAATGTATTCTTTCTTTCCTTTCCTTCTGCCCTTCCCTCCCTCCCTCTCTACCTGAGACAGGGTCTCTCTACATAGCTCAGGCTGTCTTTGAACTCACAGTGATCCTCTTGGCTCAGCCTTCTAAGTGCTGGAATTATGGGCAGACAACCTCACATCCTGCCTTGTTTTTCTTTTTTTGCTATGTAGCCCTGGCTTTGTGCTCACTATATATACCTCAGGCTGGCACTGAACTTGCTATGTAGCCCAGGCTGGCCTCAACCTGATGATCCTATCTCAGCCTCCCAAATTCTGAGGTTACAGGCATGCACTACCATTTATTAATGCTGTTTTCTGTATAAAGTTAAAGTAGCACCTTCATGTTAGGAGAACACTGGGAAAAGACATTATTCACTAAGCATATTACAGTAGAATGCCAGTGATTAGAATCTCAACTGTGATACAGCAGGCTCCCAACCTGCTAGACCGTAATACTCATGGGTCCTTTGAAGATGGACTCATGCTTAGCTTAAATGAAGGTGTTCTAGTCAAAATTTCAAGAAATGGGAATAGGGAAATTTTCAGATCTTTAGATCAGTGGTGGCAAATCTATGGTCCCGTGCTATAGCAGGCTGTCTATATCATTGAAAGCTATAAAAAGTTCATCATCACTGCTCTAGAATCTCAATCAATCTCCACCTAGGTGGACACAGAAATAAAATAAGGGCAAAAGACAATTTTACCTCTTGTGGATTTACAGCCGTTAAGACAGAAACCTCATATGACTGCCTCCCTGACTGCATGGTCACCAAGTGATGTGTTACATCAGGCACTGAAGACAGGGGACAGGGGGATCCTTCAGTAAGCACCTCTGTGAAACAACAGAAAAATTAATCTTCCATGAAAAGTGAATGAACAGATATGCTACTGCCACATCAAGCCTCTCATTAAAAAATCTTAAAAATTATTCCCCAAAAAACTAAGTCCCACATTTCTATATCCTTTCAAACTAATTCATGCCTGACAGTCATTACCAGTGATATGGAAAATATTACAGAAGGACATGAGAAGAAAAAGCAAGAAATCTTGACATAGGAGTTCTTCACTTTTCAATACAGCATAGTTCAGAATACTGGCATTAGCACTGTTACCTGGATTAAAAATGCATGAAGCAGGGCTAAAACAGCTCGAGCAGGCAGATGAGGGAACCAGAGCCAGCCCTGGAAGCAACTGCCAATGATACTACTAGCTCAACATGTGCACCTCAACAATTTAATCTAAGTTTTAAACTTTCTACTCAGTAACCTCTCCTCTCTTCGGACTTTCTTCTTCAAGACTGGCAAAGCAGTTCCACGCAATTTCTGCTCTTTTGCTCTAGTTATCCACCAGTACTGGTCATAAGACAGCAGTGCCTCTAGGCCTTATAGGCGCCAGATAGAAGTTATAGAAATACAGTCACTTACACATAAAACTGACCAAGTAGGAAATAAGTAACCTTAAACACAGGATCTCACATTTACTGTTTACCACTGGGATGACTATGAAAATCTGCAAATAGTTCGCAGGTAAAAGATTTAGCCTGCAAACAGATTACAAGCTTCACATATGAGCTTTGTAGCTTCTACTGCTCTTCCAGACTGTACAGTATAATGTAATGTTTGCTATTATACTACCTAATTACTCAATGTTGTTTTTGCACATCTATGTAAATCTTGACTTCTCAACTGGATTTTAAGGGCCTTATCTCCTACTTTTGCCTTACCCATAGTGCCAGGCACACAGTAGGCACTGAATAAATGCATGCTGACCTCACCTGGTAAGTTTTTCAGAGAAGAGGGCCTGGCCTGTGTAACTTGGGTGAAATTTCTATACCAGAGAGGAGCAACTCCTAGAAAGCCCTTTCTTTTCTCCAGAAGATATGGCTTTTGAAGGTATGGAGAAATTGCTTTATATCTCCTCTGTAAAACCTGGTTATGTTCTGTTTAAATGTGTTAATAGTTAAGTTCTTCCATAACTGCAACAGGAAAGACAGAAATAGTTGGGCTAGGATGCTAGGATTAAAATAATTTTCCCTTTTAAATATTTTCTCTTTATTCTTGTATTAGATCATCTTCAATAAACTTTTTAAAACAAATTCACTTAACCACTCCAGAGAGTAAGAACACAAATGCTACTCAATCATATAATAGCTATGTACAATAAATGCAATTTAAAGGCTCCATTTTGGAGATACCACATTCTTTAGCCCCTAGTTGCAGCCCATTCTCCCCAATCAAAGGAGAATTCCAAATCTTACCATCATCCACGCCCAGGATGGAATTGGTATTTGGTAGGTTCAAGGACTCTCCACCAAGGCTGGGCTGGGAATTCATAGATACCAGGTTTTTACTGGGTACTGAAGCCTCTTCAAGCAAACTACTGCCCATTAGTGGCTCAGCTGCACAGAGAAGAGAATGTGAGAGACATACAGCAGTCAAGGCTGTGCCTAGTCCTCACCTTTCTAATAGGAAAGCTGGCCTTCTCTTCCAGAACCAGAAGTTAATGCATATCTTGGATGTCACATATTTAACCTACTTTAAGGAAACAAGAATAAACCTAGCAGGGAAGGGTTGAGCTTTAGGGATAATTAACTGTGTGATCAATATCTGCAAAATCAGCATATGAAATGGGACAGATCCATCCTTAGAAAGAATGATTTGGAATGAAATAATTAACCTAGGAAATAATATGGAAAAGGAATAAGAATAAAAAAGGATTATCAAAGCTGGGGATGGTGGTGCATGCCTGTAATCCCAGCACTCAGAAGGCTATGGAAGGAGGATTGTCATGAGTTCGAGGCCAGCCTGGGCTACACAGTGAATTCAAGGCCAGCCTGAACTACAAAGTGGGATCCTGTCTCGAAAAAACAAGAAGAGAGGGAGTTATCAAATTTAAGGTAGGGGAAAAGGTAGTCACAACTGATTAAAAAAAAAAATACATAAACTCTTGCCATATAGAAACTCTTATTACCTAGGTACCTTAGTACCTAAGCCAGCTACTCAAATGCTGGCTTATTAAAAAAGAAAAAACTCAAATGCTAGTTTATGAACCAACTCACTAGGTTTGACTTTGTTTTTCTGTTTGTTTGTTTGTTTTTAGATGAGGTCTGACTGTTACCCAGCCTAGTCTCAAACTCCTGGATTCAAATGATCTTGCCATCTTAGTATTCTAAATGTATGGAAACTACAAGTTCCTATGAAGGGGAACTCCTATTTATTTTTGCAGCTTTAGAGATTGTGCCTAACACTTTATGCACGCTAGAGAAGTGCTCTTCCAATAAGCTATGCCCTCAGCCCCATGAGAACTTTTAAAACAACAGATTCTAGAAACTCACAAATATGTCATTTATCAGGTTATTTTGTTCTGTACAGGTGGGGAAAGGATGACAAGCAAGTATTTTAAAAGCTTGCACAGCAGGGATGCAAGGCCTGGCATACACCTGTAACCTCAGGACTTGGGAGACTGAGGCAAAAAGACCACTGCAACTCTAAGACCAGCCTGAGCTATGAAACAAGACTCTGCCTCCCAAAACCAAAAAGATAACAACAAAAAGAAAACCATTTGTTTGAAAACCGCCAGCCCATCACATGAGACCAGGTCTCTCCTCCCAAAGGTGAATCAGATCACCAGAGGGCCACATGGAGCTGCGAGTGACTTGGCTCTTTGAACACAGAAAGATACAGCCCTCCAGTGAGTCTACCCTTCTCACCAGTCTGCTCTTGCTCTTGACTCACAGCTGTCCCCAGCTGCAAGTGATGCTTTCTCATGTGCACATTCCTGCTTCCACTCTGAGAGAAGGTCTTCCCACAGACTTGGCACTGATGAGGCTTCTCTCCTGCAACGGGGACCGGAGGTTAAGATAAGACAGCCACAGTACATTTGTGATGGCAAATCAACCAACAGAAGACTTAGATGCAGAAGGCCAGAGCATAGCAACTGTTAGAACACTGCTCCTTCTCCCACCCTCCACCTTCTCAGGCTCTCAACTTTCAGTACATGGACCAGGTAGAAGAGCACATCAGGAAGGTGCAGCACACTCACTGCTCCCAGCCAGTCCTGCCGGCGCCAACACCAAATACTTAATTCCTTCCTCAAAGAGTCTTCCATGAATCTGTGAGACATGTACCCTCCCTCCCTAAGGATTCCAATCCTGGGTCCATAATATCCTATCTCATTCCGTGGCACCAAAGTTTCAACATACACATTGGTAGTTCTTCTAACATAATGATATGAACTATCCTCTATGTTAGTGGTGATGAACTCAGGCACGTGTGTCCTAGGGGGCTGTTAACACTGAAAGCTCTAAAAAGTTCTCCATCAGTGTTCTATGTTCTCAAGTCCAAAACTCTTTCTCTCCATCCCACCTACCCAGACAACCATACTTACAACAGGGATTAAAAACTCAGGTCCAGAAGTTTTTTTAATTTGGTGTGATCCCATTTTTTGGTCTTGGTACTATTTCCTGTGCAATCAAGATTCTGTTCAGAAAGTCTTTTTCTACACATATGACCTTAAGAGTTTTATTCATTGGGCTGGGGATTTCGCTTAGTGGTTCTGGAGCCTGCTTGCAAGCACAAAGGCCCAGATTCAATCCCTGGTAACCACATCAACAATGCCAGGTATGGGGAGTTCCAGGCTCACCTGGGCTACATAGTGAGCGCAAGGCCAGCCTGAACTACAAAGAGACCCTGTCTCAAAGAAAATTTTAAAAAAAGATTGATTTTATCTTCCAACAGATTAAGTACTTGTTTTAATATTTATTTATTTATTTTGAGACAGGGTCTCGCTTTGTGGTTCAGGCTGGCCCTGAGCTCAGCCTCAAACTCACATCACAGCAATCCTCCTGCCTCTGCCTCCTAAATGCTGGGATTACAGGCGTGAGCCATCACGACTGGCACTGTGGTATGTGGTACTGGTTGCTGCTGGGTGTGAGTCTCTACGCCCAGTAATGTATGTGGTTACCAGGGGATCGAACCTGGGCCCTTGCGATTGAAAGACAGGCACCGGAACCACTAAGCTAAATCCTCAGCCCTTGTTTTAATATTTAGATCTTTCGTTCATTTTGATTTCCATTTAGAACATGGTAAGATATAGATCTGGATTCAATTTTGTGGCTAGCCAGTTTCCCAGAACTATTTATTAATCAGTCTATCTTTCCAGTGTATGTTTTTGGTCCCTTTGTTAAATACCAAATATAGTCATTAAATGGAATAAATCACATATACAAGCTTAAATATCACATGGTTTCTCTTGTATGAGAAATCCAAAATACACATAAAAGCAAAATAAAAGATTATAGGAAGTAGGGAGACAGATTTTTCTCAAATAAGCAGATCAAGAAATGGAGAGGAGGGCCGGGGATTTAACTCAGTGGTTCTGGTACCTGTCTTGCAAGCGCAAGGATCAGGGTTCGATCCCCAGTAAGCATATACAATACTGGGTGTGGAGACTCACCCCAGAAGCAATCAGTACCATATACCACTGTGCCGGGCGTGGTGGCTCACGCCTGTAATCCAGCACTTGGGAGGCAGAGGCAGGAGGATTGCTGTGATGTGAGTTGGAGGCTGAGCCAGAGCCAGCCTGAACTACAAAGCGAGATCCTATCTCAAAAAAACACAAAGAAAGAGGGCTCAGGATTTAGCTCAAAGGTTCCAGCATTTGCCTGGCAAGCACAAGGTCCAGAGTATTCCCCAATACCACATATCACAACGCCAGATGTGGTGGCTCATGCCTGTAATCCCAGCACTTGGGAGGCAGAGGCAGGAAGATTACTATGAGTTCAAGGCTAGCCTGGGCTACATACTGAGTTCAGGGCCAGTCTGAACTACAAAGTGAGACCCTGTCTCAAAAAAAAAAAAACTTAAAAAAAAAAGCAAAACAACACAACTCATGCCCACAGGAGACTGATAGGCAGCAAAAGTGAGTGAAACGATCAAATGAGGGTCACAATAATTTAGTCAGTACTTTCCCTATTTGGGGGACAGTATTTACTGAGTTCTAGCCAACTGCTGACATCTACATATCAAGGTCTAGTACTGCCCAAGGGCTGCCCACCACTTACAACCTAGAACTGTGCATTTTAAAGTAAAATCTGCTCACGTATAATAATGGAAACCAATTTAAAATTGATGATGAAAACACTGCAGTAATCTTCACTGCTAATGAGGATGAAAAAAGACTTCTGTGGCAGGAAATCTGATATTACTCAACAAATTTACAAATGTACCATATCTGCCCTGTGATCTACGAACCCTATTTCTTGATATCTGTCCCAAAGTTACAGTGGCAAAATGTGAAATAATCTATGCACAAAATTAACCACTGTAGCATTATTTTAAATTGCTAAAGACTGAACATATCCAGAGAGTAAGTAAATAAAATTACAAAATTTAAACATGGTTGAACACTATCAACCTATAAAAAGCAATGAGAAAAATTTCTATAAATTTATGTGGAGTAAATATAAGAAATATTGTTAAATATGGCTATATAACTATATATAACATACTACTTTTGTGTAGGAAAGGTAAACAGTTTCTTTTTTTGAGATGTCCTTATACCACCCTTTACTCTTTTATGTTTCCATTTTCCTGAAATTCTCAAATGGTACAGATTCTCATACCTGAGTGAACAACCAGGTGTTTTCGAAGACTAGAATACTCAGCAAAGGAACGGCCACATCCTTGGGCTTCACAAAGAAAAGGTTTCTCTCCTAGAAATAGAAAATGAGATAAAAATTTAAGTCTTCTGATGAATTGACAATTCCCATCAACTTTATTCTGTTTTCAATGACGTTTCTTCTAATTTCTTTAATTCGTGCTATGTAAGCTCTTCGTCTCTTTTTTTTTTTTTTTTTTGTGGTTCTTTTGGAACAGGGTCTTGATATACAGTTCAAGCTGGCCTTTAATTCATGGTGATCTTATTGCTCCAACCTCTAGAGTTCTGGGATTACAGGTATGTGCCATTACTCCCAGTATGCTATAGAATATCAACCAGGCTACCTAGAAAGTTTTGTCTAAATGATCTAGTATACAATCTGCCACACATCCCTCCTTGTTCCCTAAAAAGAACTGCCACTGAGCCTCATACTTTCTCCTTAGCTCAAGGGCTGACCCCTCCAGATTCAATGATCCTATGTGTCTCCTCCGGATGAAACCAAGAGTAATAGTGTGGACTGCAGGGGTAGCTCAGTGACAAGAGCACTAGCTTAGCATGAATAGGGCCCTGAGTTCTATCCACAGCACCATTAAAACAAATAAACAAGCAAAAATATTAACTACTTTTCCAGATCCATGTAAAAGTAAAGATTTCTAAAGGTCTGAAAAAAGTACTTACCACGAGTCCCATTTTACAAAACAATGGGAAGATAGATATTTAGTTACAGGAGTATGCAGTAAAGTCTGAAATGATATTGTGAAAATAGCTGCGTCTATACAGTCATACTGCAGATTTTTTCTTTTCTCCTTCCCTCCTCCTTTCTCTTTTCTTTCTGTGGTACTAAATCCAGGGCCTTTACACTGGGCTACATCCTCAGTCTTATTTATATTTTATATTTTTCAGGGAAAATCTCACTAAGTTGGCCAGCTTGGGCTTAAATCTGTGATCCACCTGCCTCAGCCTTCCAAGATTGGTGGGATTACAGGCCTGTACCACTATCCACAGCTTGGATCACTTTTTCTATGTGTTTTTCTTATTTTTATTTCCTGTAATATCATTTTGTAATTAAACAAAATGAAAGTTGGAGCTATAGCTCAGTGTTAGAGTGTTTGCCTACCATGCAGAAGGGCCTGAGTTTGATCTCCAAAACTGAAAGAAAATAAATTTTAAAATAAAAAAAATTTTTTAAAAAGCTGCAAGAAGTAAGAAAGGTCTGCAGAGTAATTGACAGTAATGTTAAATTATTGAATTTGACAGTTCCTAAGGCTACCACATTTTGAGGAAGCCAAATGACAGACTCAAAGAACTCTGTACTATTTTTGCAACTGCTTGAAAGTCAGTAATTATTTCAAAATAAAAAGTGAGCTGAGTGTGGTGGCGCATGCCTGTAATTCCAGTTACTCCACAGTTCAGGCAGAAGGATCACAAGGTTGAAGTGAGCATGGACAACTTAATGAGACACCAATTCAAAATAAAACAGTCAAGAATGTATAGCACACAAAAAGCCTTGACTTCAATCTCCTGTACTGCAAAAAAATAAAAATAAAAAATAAATTTAAAAAGCAAGGGATGGGGGGTATAGCCAGTCACACAGCATGTGCAGAGCATGTCTGAAGCCCTGGGCTCAATCCCCAATACGCTTTAAAAAGAGAGAAAAAAATGAAAAAACATCGAAGATGCAAACTCTATCATCCAAGGATCAGACTACTTAGAGACAAATGTATTCATAAATAACTGCACCACAAGTTCCTTCATAAGCATTTAGAAGGTGAGTCATTGCATCTGTAGTGATTATTTGAAAGAAGCTGAATTTTAGCTGGTCTTAAAAGATAAGAAGGATGGAAAGGAACGTAACCCACAAGGAATATGAGCAAAGTCTTGAAACTGAGAGTGCCTAAGGTAAATCAAAAGCATGACAACTCATGGCAACAACACAAAACCCAGGCCTAGCAGGAGCAGCAGCACTGTCCTTCATGGTACTATTCAATATTTTTAATTCTGTTTGAGACAGGATCTCACTTTTGTAGTTCAGACTGGCCCTGAGCTCACTATGTAGCCTAGGCAAACCTTGAACTCACAGCCATATTCTTGCCTCTGCCTCTTGAGTGCTGGGATTACAGACGTGAGCCCCACACCTGGCCCTGTGGTATGTGGTAGTGATTGCTGGTCCTGTGAGCCACTATGCACAGTAACATGGTATGTGGTTACTGGTGATCGAACTCAAGACCTTGCGCTTGCAAGGCAGACTCCAGAAACACCGAACTAAATCCCCAGCCAGATGAATGCTAGGAATCCCAGTGGTCTGCAGTCCCCCCTACCTTTTTTGTGACAGAGATTGTCTCAAACATAGGCCCATACACACTAGGCATAAGCTCTACAGCTAAACTACCACAGATTCCTCGTAATTTTTTCTAAGGCCTGTGTGGATACTCACATCAATCCCTAGAAGATTTGGCATTCAAGAAGTTTCTGAGTAAATCAACATAATATTGACACATGACAGAATAAATGTTAGGAAAAGTGAAAATCTTAACAATATAGTCAAATGTTTAATAAAATGAACTGAGGAATGTAAGACATAAGAAGATTTAGAAAAAGATCCCACCTCTGAGCCTAGCAGTGTACAATCTCTGCACCAAACTGGCCTAAGGGACAGGACCTCCCCATTGGAAACTGACAGGATCATGATTTTGTCAAGAAACACAGAAGTAGGAACAGGAAACTCAAAAGGCAATGCAGCATAACAGTTAAGAACATGGTTTCAGAATCAGTTAATCTTCGGTTCAAATCCTGGTACAACCACTTATTAGTATGGGGATATTTAATTTCTCTGAGAATCAGCTTTTCATGTGTAAAATAAATAATATAATCTCAAAGACAATTTTGAGCATTAAATGTGTGTTAAATATTCACCACAATTCCTTGCACATAGTAAGCCATGAAAATTAGCAGCTTTAAGTATTCTCATTAGTACAGCATCTCAGTTATCCTAGCTCTCAGGAGGCTGGGGCAGGAGTACTGGCATCCTGAGCTACATACTGAGTTTAATGCCAGACTGAACTACATAGCAAGAAAAAAAAAAAAAACCCTGAGATTAAAAAAATCAAAATAAGGGCAAGAGATGTAGCTCCACACAAAGGTGAAGGGTCCAATCTTTAGACCTAAAAATTACATACATTTATATAAATAAGGTCAATTTATCTCAAATGCTGGGTTGTCAGCATCTGAAATAAAATCCAGCTAGATATGGTGGCACATACCATGTACTCTAGAAGGCTGAGGCAGGAAGATTTTAAGTTGTAGCACAGACTGGGGAATTCAACAATACCTTGTCTCAAAATTAATAAAAAAGAGGTAGGATGAAGCTCTGTGTGAAGGGCCTGACATCAATTCTCAGTACCAAATCTGTTCTGTGATATTGAGCAATGCATTTAACCCTAATTCTCTATTTACTCATCAATAAGTAGAGTAAGTACTGCTATCTTCAAGATTAAAGGAGATAACATCTGGTTGGTACACAGTAATGCCTCAAAACTGATATTACTATCATTCTATGACTAAAACTCAGATCTATGAGGCTTCTGGCAGAAATGATTCAGCTGAAATTATGAGAACACACTGAGTGAAATGGAAGGAACCTGAAATCCTTAGTGAGCAATTAAGAGACTAACAAAGATGAGAGATAGCAAAGTGAAAATGAAGGGAGAAAATCAGCAGATGTTCAATGTTACCAAATTCTACAAAGATGACCAGCATAAGCATGAGAAGGTCACTCAATCTAATAACAGGCCATGGTAACTCTACTTCTTAGCTATTCAGCTACATGGTCTGCCTAGGTGTGTATCCAAATTGCTTTTTTGGAGTAACTATAATTTACTATTTCAAGAAAGAGTTAAAAAGACAACTGTTCTGGCTACAAAACATATTTAGAAGTTATGTCAGTCTAGCAGGCTTAATACCTATGAACCATGACCACTGGGGGTCTCCAGACAGATCTCCGACCAATGATTAGGAGCAAATCAGCTTTACTGCCGGTTGCTCCAAGGGATTCAAACAACCTTGAAAATGTCAAACAGAAGTTTACTCTCAGTTTTGTTTTTTGTTTTTTTTTTTTGAGACAGGGTCTCGCTTTGTGGTTCAGGCTGGCCCTGAGCTCAGCCTCCAACTCACATCACAGCAATGCTCCTGCCTCTGCCTCCTGAATGCTGCGATTACAGGCGTGAGCCACCATGCCCAGCACTGTGGTATGTGGTACTGGTTGCTGCTGGGATGAGTCTCCACACCCAGTATTGTTATGTGGTTACCGGGGATTGAACCCGGGCCCTTGCGCTTGCAAGACAGGCGCCAGAACCACTGAGCTATATCCCGGCCCCTATTCTCAGTTTTAGACTTTAATGTTTCTATGGGAGGGGAAAACAGCCACTGTAGTCACTGAGGAAACAGCCATCAATCTAAACTATTATATAAACAAAAGGGCCAATGAAGGGGGAACAGGTTTGGCAGGGCTTTCTGAGATCACTTTGCTCTAGTGAGTTTGCATTACAGCAGTGACTATAGTTACAATGGTCTTTCTAAGCAAGCATGGTTACACAGCTAACCCACAGTTGCCCATTTTACACCAGGAGACATTCTTTGCCCTCACCTACAATAATTATGCCTTTAGCTCAGGATATATTTTTTAAGTGCCCTTTAACTGAACCTGCGATCATTTTAGCAATGCAAGAATGAATAGAGACAAAGTGGCAAGAATGCAGGGAACAATTATATATATCCTCTTATGGTCACTTGGGTTCAATGATTAAGTTTTGGCATCAGACTGCACATGCTCATTAAGCTTGGAAAGCCAACCTTAAACTCTTAGACAAGGAGTTAAGAAATTTTTATTTTGCTCTTTTTATACTAACATGATGTATGACCCAGAACAAGTTACTACCCATTCTTCTTCTTATGTTGTGAGGCTTTTAACTAGAAAGTGAACTCCTCAAAGATTACATCTTATCTTCTGTATTTTCCCCACCTTACCCCACTTAGTACTCTGTATGTTTTGAGTGACTCAATAAATGTTACTGCCCAAATGCAATTATGCACTGTTCAGGGATTTGAAAACAGATTTAAGAAGATCTTAAATCTCTTCCTACACATTAGGCTCCTAAAAGCGGAAATCAACACTGTACATTCTTCACAGAAGTGAAGTTTAAATAAATGTTATTGTATGAACTGAAAAGTACAATAAGGCATTTAAAAAAATGAACCACATCTTCAGTGTTCTAGCAATAACCCAATATCTTCACTTCTATGCAAAGGCAAATAACTGCTGAGCAGGAAGACTGCCAGGGAACACTGGGGTTGCACACACCTGTGTGGATGCGCAGGTGATTCTTGAGGTTTCCAGCTGTAGTGAACTGTTTACCACAACTGGACTCAGGGCACATAAAAGGCTTCTCCCCATTGTGGGTCCTCATGTGCACCTTCAGCCTCTGCAGCACGTAGAAGCTTTTTCCACAGCCTTCTGCAGGGCAGATGAAGGAGCGGTCATTTCTGCAAAAATAATCACATAGGTAACCCTAAGAATACCTTTGCTCAAGCTGAGAAGTTAAAACTCCTAACTCTCAAGGCAGACAGTAAATTTCAAACCTGCCTATATCAGAATAATCTGAAAAGTTCCTTAAAAGTACAGGACCCCCTCCCCAACATTAACACTTCTATGTCCAGGCTGATATATTTTTGTTTTGTTTTGTTGGTGGTACTAGGGACTGACCTCAGGGACCCCACATGAGAGGTGCTCTAACACTGATTCATATCCCCAGCCCTTTTTATTTTGAGACAGGGTTTTGCTAAGTTGCCCAGCCTGACCTCTAGAATTTGCAATCCTCCTTCTTCAACTTCCAGAGTAATGGTCATTACAGACATGTGCCATTACTTACATAGGGGTTTGTTTTTTGTCTTGTTTTGTTGTTTTCATTTTGAGACAAGGTCTTATAATACGGTCCATATACAGTCCATGCTTGTCTTGAACTTGCTATGTAGCAGAGGGTGGCTCAAATTTGTGCCAATCCTCCTGTCTCAGCCTCCCAAGTGATGGGATTACAGGCGTGTGCCACTAATGCCTGGCTGTACAGAAGGTTTTTAAAAATTCTGTAATGAGTTTGAGAATTTATGTTCAGAAATTTAAATATATATCAAGAGTAGGATAAATAATTCAATGCAATCTTTTTATTAAAAAATACAAGAGGGCTGGTGTATACAGCTCATTAGCACAGCATTTGTTTATTATCCAAGACACCCTAGGTTTGATTCTCAGCACTAGGTGGGGAAAAAGAGTGCTGAGAAACACATCTTAACCAGAAGTTAGCTGTAGTCCTCGCTTTCCTTAATCTGTCAATTTTGGGGACAAGTTTCTGAGGAAGCATCACTGTTCTTCAGCTCCAAATATGAGATTTCAGGTTTGCTCACCGATGAGTTTTGAGGTGGTACTTGAAGTGAGCTGGCCACACAAATGTCCGGTCACATCCTTCAACAGTACACTTGAGCTTCTTCTCCACTTGAGGAAGGGGTCCAGAATCTTTGGGCTGCCCATCAGCAGAACTGAGGTGGACATTTTCTCCTATAACACAGTCACATATTTATAACTCAGGGAAGCACTCTGCTCAGATACTTAGGTTCAAACAACAAAGCTCTTATAATTCACTCCTAGTGATCTCTAACTAGATAGCTATCTTCACATTCCCCAGCTTTTTTTTTTTTTTTTTTATTTAAGTTTTTTGAGACAGGGTCTTGCTTTGTAGCTCAGGCTGACTCTGAAATCACTATGTAGCCCAGGCAAACCCCGAACTCACAGCAACCCTCTTGCCTCTGCCTCCCGAGTGCTAGAATTACAGGCATAGCATTGTGGTGTGTGATACTAGGGATCAAACTAGGGAACTTGTGCTTGTAAAGCAGCCGCTAGAACCACTGAGCGGTCTTAAGTCCCTGGTCTTAATTTTTAATTTTTGAGACAGAATGCAATAAGTTCCCTGGGCTGGGCTCCAACTTTTGATCCTCCTGCTCAACTCCCCAGGGTGCTGGGCTTACAGGCACATATCGATATTCAGCTTCTTCCACTTTCTTGAAACTCCTCAGACAGTGTCAGAAAGCAATCTTCCTTCGCTTTCTTTAAGACACAATTGGCCATCAACACAGAAAAACACTAATTCTTTTTTTTTTTTTTGAGACAGGGTCTTGCTTTGTGGTTTAGGCTGGCCCTGAGCTCAGCCTCCAACTCACATCACAGCAGTCCTCCTGCCTCTGCCTCCCGAGTGCTGGGATTACAGGCGTGGGCCACCACACCCGGCACTGTGGTATGTGGTGCTGGTTGCTGTTGGGCGTGAGTCTCCATGCCCAGTATGGTATGTGGTTACCGGGGGATCGAACCCAGGTCCTTGCGCTTGCAAGACAGGCACCAGAACCACTGAGCTAACTCCCCGGCCCAAAACACTTACTAATTCTGCTATGAGCAGATGGAGTTTATTTCCACCACATTTTATTTATTTAATTTATTTTTTTGTGGCAATGGGGATCAAACTCAGGGACCTGGGCTTGCCAGGCAGGTGTGTGGCACCACTGAGCTACATCTCCAGAGCACCGTATATAATTTAGAATAAGATTTATATTTCCAAATTATACTCTCAAAAGCCAAGAGTAAGATATACATATATATATATATTGTACTTATCACACTCTGGAAATAAAAAATTCATCAAGATAGTTCTATCCTATCTATCAATCTTCCTTTTCAATTTTACATTCTCTTTGCTCTATTTTACCAAATTCTAGTAATGAAACACTGCTTCAAGGTCAGCACAGATATAGCACAGGCCTATGCAAGTTATTATTTACATTTTATTTTTTAATACTGTTCGCTTTTTAAAAATTATGTTTAATTAAGTATTGGGGATATAGCTCAGTGCTGCGGCATGTGTCTGGCAATGCACAAGGCTCTAGGTTTGATTCTGAGCACTCCAAAATTGCCTACCCAAACTAGTGTTGCAGTTAATTTTTTTTTTAAGTTTTTTTGAGACAGTCTTGTTATGTAGTCCAGGCTAACTTCAAACTCACAGCAATCTTCCTGTCCTCTGCCTCCTGAGTGCTGGGATTACAGGTATGAGCTACCACGCCTGGCGCTGTGGTATGTGGTACCCGAAATCAAACTCAGGACTTGCCCTTGCCAGGTAGAAACAAGAATCACTAAGCTAAATCCCCAGCCCCATTAAAAATTTTTTTTGATTTTTCTTTTTTTTTTTTCGGTACTGGGGATTGAATTCGGGCACTTATGCCAAGAAGGTAGACACAGTACCACTTGAGCTAAATTCTCAGCCCTGTAGTTAATTTCTTTTTTTTCTTCCTGCAGTTAATTTCTAATGGAAAGTCTGGAGAAACCTTATTTGATTCCAGACACTTAAATTAGTGATCAGTTGGAACTTTGTGTATTCCATTTTGAATATGAAAAGCAACATTTAAACAGAAGTTCAAATAAAGCAAATATTCAAATAAAACAGAAAAAAAGGAATATATATAGTAAGGATGGTTAAGAAACCACTGCAATCCCTCTTCGTCAACAATGAGGATCAACAATATAGAATGCACTCAACTCTAAGGCAATCTTTTATTCTCCCTAAAAAAAATCCCTCAGCCAGATGTGGTGGCACACCCTTGAATCCCTGCTACCTCAGGACACCAAGGCTAGAGGATCACAATTCAAGACTGGTGTCGGGGCAGATGCCTGTAATATAAACACTCTGAGGCTGAAGGAGGCCTTCACAGTAGGCTACAAGCCTGGCCATTGATTGATTGATTGGATGATTGACAGAGTCTTACAAAGATGCTAAGTTGCCCCTCTGTGTTTAAACTTTCGATTGTCCTGGTTCAGCCTCTCAGAGCGTTTATATTACAGCCTTGAGGTCACTGCATAGTCCAGACTGGCCTGGAACTTATGGTAATCCACCTTCTAAGTGCTAGAATTACAAGCATATGCCACCACACCTGGCAGAGTTTGTATTTCTAAATTACCAGGTGGTATGAACAACCTAGGGATAATATTTTGAAAATTACTGAAATAGACTCGAGTAAAACAGAGAAACTACAGGGATGCTAAAATGCGAAGAAGTAGCACAGAATCTTCCATAGCTAAATGTAAAATTGTCACAAGTGGCAATTAGTTTCAGTGAAACATCCGCCATACTGATTTAATATTATTTCATTGGTTTTATAGTTTTCCCATTAATTAATAAACCTCTAAATATAAAAAATTTACACAGAATTTGTTTTTATATATTTAAGGAATGTTATAATAAAATAGTTCATAATAACCCCAGGATCTATATTTTTACAGATGCTCTTTAAAAGTTACTCTGAGCCACACATGGTAGCACTTGACAGGAAGACTGCAAGTTTTTTTTTGGAGACAGGGTCTTGCTTTGTAGTTCAGGCTGGCCCTGAGCTCAGCCTCAAACTCACATCACAGCAATCCTTCTGCCTCTGCCTCGCGAGTGCTGGGATTACAGATGTGAGCCACCATGCCCGGCACTGTGGTATGTTGTACTGATTGCTGCTGGGCATGAGCCCAGGATTGTATATGGTTGTCAGGGGAATTGAACCGGGCCCTTGCACTTGCAAGACAGGTGCCAGAACCATTAAGCTAAATCCCCGGCCCCAGGACTGCAAGTTTGAATCTTGCTAGTAAGATGGTAGCAAGTTACCAAGAGCCTGTCTCAAGAAATTAAAAAAGTCTGGGGCATGAAAGCATTGGCTTCAATCCTCAGTACCGGAAAAATAAAGTGCTCTGTATATCATTTTGAGCTGAAAATTCATAATCCTACCTATATAAATCCACCATGGCCAAGTTATTTTACAGAAAACAAGACTGACAATTTACGTATTTCTAGCCTTCCATTTCCAAGAACAGAACAACATGGATCATATACAACTTAAAAATATAGATATTACACTACTAATACCCCTGAAGAAATAGGAGGAATGCACCATAAGTCTCACCATTACTGTTGGTTTTTGCATTTTTTGCCAGCTGCGCACGAGTAGCAGCAATCAAACTGTCGTGGGCCAACTCCTGAACTCGGAGGAACCATGGAATGCTGCTGTCTGTGCTCTCACTGGAAAGGAAATCATTCCCTGAATCCTCTGCTTCATCTTGTACAAACACTAAGTGCTCAGCTGAAGAGCCCAAACCTGGAAAAAACAAGAGGACATATGAAAGCCAACAAATAAATCTTGATTTGCTCTGGCCCAGAATTAGCAATGATGTGAAGTATCTGTCTTGAATCAGCTATGTCAGATCTTTGCTTCTCACTTCAAGTTTCTGTTCTTGCAAATCATTAGGCTATCTCTTTTCTACTTTCAGCCCACACACTTGTTAACTTGTTTCCTCTCATTTCAAAGTATACGTTGTCCTGGGCAACCAGGCTAACTCTAACCTCTAGTATCACAACCCAATTATCAGTCATTATCTCCTGTGTTCTTCATGTATGTCCTTTCCCATCTACAGTCTAGTCCTTTTTTTGTTTGTAGTGGATATCCAGGACCTTGCACTTCTGAGACTACATCCCCAGCCCTACCCTCTAGTCCTCTTAAAAGTCCTCCAGCTTTTCCTTATACCTTAAAAGGTGTGTTAGTTCAACTGTCTCTTCATTTTTCAAAAGCACAGAAAACCTCAAGTACTCTCCTAGCTATTATCTTCTTACTTGTATCTTCAAAGTTCAGTTCCCTACGCAGTATACCTTCAACACCACATCAGCCTTCTCACTTTCCCATTCACTCCCCACCTCAACCTGGGCTCTAGCTCTAAGTACTGCAGTAACAATGACTCTTGCTAAGTCACCAGACACATAGTTAGCTCACTCACCCATCCTGTAGTATTCTGCATGATCAGCATTTTTTATTTCTTAAAATTTTTTCCTTCCTTCACTTCCCACCTACCACTCTCTCCCAGGTCTCTTCACTCTATTCTAGCTGCTCATTCTTGTTATCATTAGTCTCTTAAACTTTTCAGAGTTTCAGACAACATTTTCTGTTTATGCTTACTCTTGTCCTGAATAAAAGAATCAACGTTTGCTGCTTCACATATTTCCTGAATGCTGCTTAGTACACAAATGAGTTCCCATATACCACACATTTAGGACTCTGGATTCCTGTTTCTAAGTCTTCCAAGAACACCTCCTCCTGGACATTCCTCCAAAATCTCATTATTAGCAACACAAACTGTACTATGCTTCCTCTCCAAAGCTTGCTCTCCCTGTGTCACCGTGTCAATAAACTGCACCACCTAATTCCCACAGAACAACTGTTTGAGTCATCTTAGAATCCTCTCTCTTCCTGTACATATTCAACTGGTCACCAGACCACATCAGTTCTTTGAAATAATCAAATAATACAGCTTCTTTGCATTTTAAGTATGATTTACATATGCTCCATCCTTAACGTTTTATTAATGCATGAGCACAGAAGCATAAAGAATACCTACCTGCTCTTGTTAGATTGAGAAGAATAAAAGAAGTGCTATCACTTGGCTGAAGATCTTGTAACAAGCTAGGAGACTCTGGAGTGGATAAAAATTCTGAGGACTTCTGAACAGTCTGAGCCCTTGTTTCTTCTCCGTCTGGGCCCACATTCACCTGAAGGCTTCTCAATACAGCCGAGGAAGTGACCTCCTTAGAAGAGTTAGTATGATTTGAAGTATCATCTAGTAAAAGGAAATACTATAGTTTTATGTGGCTCCTATTTCCAAGGAACGTACCATTTTAATACATAGTACTGAATAGCCTTTAATATTTAGCACCTGAAAGCCATGGACACTCTGGAGGCTGAGACAGGAGAATCATCACAAGTTTGTGGCCAGCGTGGGCTACATAGTGATTTAAAGGCCAGCCTGAACTACATTGTGAGACCCTGTCTCAAAAAAACAAAATAGCCAGGAGTGGCTCATGCCTGTAAACGCAGCACTCAGAAGGCAGAGGCAGAAGAATTGCTGTGAGTTTGAGGCTCGCCTCGGCTACATAGTGAGTTCAGGGCCAGCCTGAACTACAAAGCAAGACCCTGTCTCCAAAAAACCCAATAATAATCATATCTAGCACTTTATGGGAGCACACAGCATTCTTGTTTTATAAATATAAAATCTAACTTGAAGAAGTACAGGAATAAGTTCTGAAGGTAGTCAGCAAAAGTGTGAGAAATACTTTACTAACACCTCACATAACTAATAATCACCAATCCACATTTCAGCAATAGAATGTGGTACTTTTTGAAGCCAGGAATCAGCATTTTTTCCTTAAGAAAAAGAGCTATCCAATGAATATTAACTCAAGATTGGACTAAAATTTACATCATCTTTTTAGAGAGCACCCTCTTAACTTTTATAACGTTTAGACTGTGCTGTGTGTAGTAAGAGGGAAAATAAACACAGCCTGGAGAGTACAGTGCTGCACAACTGTAATCCCAGCCACCCAGGAAGCTGGGGTGGGAGGATTATGATTTGGAGAACAGCCTGGGCAATTCAGCAAGACCCTATCTCAAAATAAAATGTACAAAGGGGCTGAGAATGTAGCTCAGAGGCTGAGCACTTGGCTAGCACATGCAAGGCCTGAGTTCAAGTACCAGTACTAGAAACATACACACCATGGGGAACAAATGAATTGTACAGAATCATTAATATGTTTCATTATAATTTGGGTTAACATATTTCATTATAGTTTTTTGTTTCTATTGAAACTAAAGCTATAAATGCAGAACTAAATAAAACACTAATTTTAATTCCACCAGATATACATAACCTGCTGGCTGACATTATGTTTGTTTTTAGTTTTCTGAGAAACTTCCATACCGTTTTCCATAATGGCTATACTAATTCACATTCCTATCTAGTACACGAGGGTTCCTTTTCCTCTACTGTCTTGCCTACACTTGTCATCTTTTAGCACCTACCTGGTCCAGTGGTTAGGACTCATGCTTTCCCACCTGTCGTTTTTTTCTTAGGACAAGGTCTCACTGTATACTTCATGATGGCCTTGAACTTATTATGTACCCCAGGCTGGTCTCAAACTCACAGAGACCCTCTTGCCCAGCCTCCCAATTGCTGTGATTACAAGAATGTACCACCATACCTGGCTTATTTATTCTTCCTTTTTTTTCCTTCAGTACCAGAAATCAAAGTCAGGACTTTGTTTTCCAGGCTGGTGTGGCACTACTGAACTATATCCCCAGCCCTGATCTTCTTGAATGTTTAAAAATTAAAAGAAATTTGGGCCGGGGATATAGCTCAGTGGTTCCGGCGCCTGTCTTGCAAGCGCAAGGACC
>PVIR01014017.1:0-41117 GCA_004026965.1 Petromus typicus | reverse complement strand
CACCTACACACTTTAGCAACTAATGGTGTGTATGCAATTTAGTCCTTTAGAAGCCATTATTATAACACAAGAAATGCTTGTGAAGATGAGAGGAAGAACACATCACAGTCAGATGGTAATAAGTATTTAAATGAGTCAAAGTCACTCAGTTTGTTATTTATTAGGAAAACAGACCCTCTACAGTTATAGAGTTTATACACTTATGTGGCTTTCTGATTTCATACTCGAGACAAAACATGTTACACATTTCAGTATGGATGTTTGGGCAAATAATGACTTAAAATATAAAATAGAGCTCCTAAAGTATTTATAGGTCAAGTAAACTATTCTCTTAAAATATACATTGGTATAGAACTTTATATTGTTGCCAAAATATTTATTATTTTCAAACTAGTCCTTTTTATTCTATTATTTTAAATTATCTTTAATTAACTTAGTAGTTCTTGTTAAGTATCTTTGCAGCATTTTTCATTGGTGTTATTCTTGGAGAAAAATGAATTTTTTTCCTTTTTCTTAGAGTTATTTCTTTTGTAGTTAACTTTACATATGTCCAGAGTTTTACTTCAATTTATATTATTTAAACACTGAGAAGTTAGTCTACTCCTTGTGAACAATTAAAACTGAATCACAGTTTTACTGTTGTCAGTGTATGTCACCATTTCTTTGAAGTGTAAGTGTTGTAGTTTACAAAAATATTTAACATACACTTGTTATATCAGTGGTACCAGTGTGATAGACAAAAAGTTTTAGTAGGGTATAAAAATAAGAGAGTAGAAAATTCCAATTTACAAGACATTCTTTCTATAAAAGTATAAATTAGGTGTGATTAAGTAAAGGGTAAGGTATGAGGAATGAGTGTAAAAATAATGCTTACAATAGAACTGTGAGTCCAGGGCCTGAGTCAAAAGAAACAACTTTACATAAAAAAATTTAGGTCACTCCCTGAAATTAATATATATTTTAAAATATTTATTATGCAAATGATTTTTACATTAGAAAACATAAATTAGTGATATCTATGTCTCTGTGTAATTGTTTACTTTTATTAATTTGTCATCCTGTTGAATCGATTTGAGCTTACATTATATATTTTGAAGATTTTTCAGGGTAAAAGAATGTGAGGCCCGTATAACCAGTGTTTCTGGACAAGTTGAAATTACATCCTTATCACTGTGTTGTACGGAATGACAACAGGCAAAGGCAAAGCAGCTCCTTAGCCCTGTGGTTCTGGTCTCTTCCTTCAGTCTATTTACATCTGGCTCAATTTATTGCAAATGTGCTTAATCTTCCTGGTTTGTATTCTACACAGTAAAGGAATAACATAATACAGAATTCCAAACAACTTAAACCACAGCTGATCTTGCATGTTGGCTGCCATCTGCAAATGCTCCCTTAAACTGTTCGGTTCTCTAGCTCCCTTTAGCGAATGCATTAGTGTACTATGACGCATCAGTGCTGGGATGTGTTTCCAAGTAGTCTGCCTGGGATCTAAGGCAGACAAATGAAATTTTAGATCTGCTTCTCACTCTACATTGCTGCCAGCTCCCTGGTATAGATGCCTATCTTTTTATCACTCCAACCTAAATTTCTGCTTTTAAATAAGTGTTTTGTTGTCAGTATTTTGCCGTTGCATTTACTGATTAAACGTGCTTTCCACACAGAATCTTCAGCTTTCCTTTCAAATATAGACTTTGAAAATATCACTACATTTGACTAACCTCTTGATTCTAATGGACTCATTTGCTTCTCCATGTAAATATGTCTTTGCTTCTTTTTGTTATATCAGTTTGCAAATGTAAGATGTCTACTTGGATGTCAGAAATTTTTTTCAGTATGAACATAGTAAATTTCTTGTAAAACTGACACATGGCTCATCTACAGGTGTTAATCCTAAAAAGCTATTTTTTAATTAAATGGGTTTATTTTGGCAATTACACAATTTTTTTTCAATTGGTTTGTTTAGATGTATCGTAAACTTTGTTGTGATAGACTATTGTTCTTACTAGTATAACATGGTTAATACCAAATAGCAGTAAATTACATTACAGATTTATAATCAGAATCAACAAAATCTTTCTCTTCTTCTCCACTTGTATAATATGATACAAAATCATTACTACTTTTACCAATTAATATTGCAACTAAGAAATAATGCTCTAACTTTTGTTGAAATAGCTTATAAAATTGCTACTTGAAGAGAAATGAAATATTTTGTAATCAGTCATTTTTTAAAAATCCAGTAAAATTTTGTTTTAAAAAACACTTCTATATTTTTGCAGTTAGAATTTGAGCCAGGCAGTTTTATATAACATTATAGCTGAGGATAGGAAGCCACAGTGCGTGGCCGGAAGAGCAAGCTGATGGAAATGTTGTGAGCTATTTCTGAATGTCTGTAGTCTTGTGTGAATATAACTACGTATCAATTCCAGAAAATTGCTGTCAATAATTAAGTATGAAGCAAATCTTCCCGGTTCTTTTTCTGTTGGTTAAGAATAACAGTAATATACTGATTGCTTCTTCACTATATCATTCTCATTCTGAAACTGAAGTGAGAAATAAGGTTTGACATCATTAAATTGCTGTACCTGACATAGTGCTATTTATACCCTTCAAATAGCAATTACACCTAGTTATTTTGTACATACAGAGGTAGCAGGAAAATAGTAGACTTTTCATGGTATTTTAATTAGTTAGTTTGACTGTCATTTGCAGCATGCGATATCATGCCAGGAAATCTGATCCATCTCAGACCACAGCACATGGGGTAACAATTTCCTTCCCAACATGCGCCTGTGTTTCTTTCTGTCAATTCATATTGAAAGATTGACTCATTAAGAAAACTGAAGGGCAGACTTAATTATGAACATTTTAGTGAATTATTTTTAAAAACTATTTTATTTGCTGTTACTGTAAATAATTTTTAATCAAATGAGAGGATTTCTTTTTATTTGTTTTTAATTTACTTCTACCTTATCTGTAAAACAAAAAAAATACACATTTATAAGGCACTGTAGGATATTTCAATACAAGTACACATTGCATAATGTCTAAATCAGGATAAATATATCCATGTCTTCATTTATTTATCATTTCTTTACTATGAAAACATTCAAAATCCTTCAGTCTAGCTTTTGGAAATATACAGCGCATTATTATTATCTATCATCACCCTACTGTGCGGACATATTCCAGAACTTCTCATTCTTAATCTAGCTACGATTTAGTTATCAATGAATTTTCATTCATACAATAAGATAATTTATACTTAGAGAAAGTATTCTAAAATATGTTGGCTCATTTTTAGTTTACTGTTTGTATAGTGAATTCAAGTTAAAAGGCTTTTTATGGATTTCCTTCCCTACAATTCACTTTTTAAGTTTTCTAGCCTTTATATGTACTTTTGTCTTATACAATGATGTTTATGAAGATGTTATTTCACTTGTGAAGTAGTGTTTCTGTCACTATGAAGGGGACCCCCTAGGCATCAAAACGGAAAATGTTTGTTAGTCTGCAAATCAGCAACAATCTTCCCACAACAGGTTCCTTTTAATTCCTAGAACCCATCCCCACTTACATGATACAGAATTTCTGACTCAGGACTGCCAACTCTTTTCTCTGTCAAAAATCTAAAAATTAGCTGAGGAAACTGAATTACAGTAATTGCACACCTATAGGGCCCACCACAAAGCATCACTGTGGCTTGCACATAAGAAGATTTTTGCAGATATTAGTGATACTACTTCTTTGATATAACAAACGTTATTTATTTATTCCATTTAACATGATCTCATTTGCTTCACATATTGTATAACTTGCTTAATTTTTGTTTATGTTAGGCAAAATAAGCCTAACAGAGAGAATCATCAGTACTAAGTCTTGAGAACTAAAGCAGGGTTTTATTTTGTGTGTATGTTTTGCTTTGTCTTTTAGTACTAGGGACTGAATTCAGGACCTTTACACTGAGCTACATCCTTGTTCCATTACTATTATTTAAAGACAGGGTCTTGCTAGATCTCTAAATTGCCCTCAGCCTCCCCGGCTGTTGCCTTTCCAGGTCTTCCTCTGCACCAGCCCATCATGCATTTCTTCTGGTAGTTAATAAGAAAATTACCTCAAAAAATAAAGGAATGGAAAAACAGAATCTAGGGCTAGAATACTTAAATGAAGTATGTAATTTCAGGTAAACAAGACAACATTGTGGAAAGATTAAGAGAGACACATGTAATAGGAATAACACAATTCAAATTTCCAATCCTGCATTCAACTTTGTTAGAGATCATCATAGTTCTAGACTCTACTCTTAATGCATCATATAGAACATTATTGTTTAACAGTCTATGAAAATATTACAGAGTTAAAGTCACTCACTTTTCCCTTTAGCTACAGATTAGGTAACTATCTGAATATTGTGCTAAGCCAGTACCTGTGGTAAAGTTAAGCAAAACAAAATTTTAAGTTTATTTTAAAGAAACAGTATTAAGTCTTCAGTGATATTTGTTGATTTGTAGAACCAGACCTTGCACCTGACAGGTAGGTCTTGTCTAGCATGTCTGAGCTATATTCTTAGCCAGTAATATTTGTGTGAAGTCCTTTAATTTTGCCTGCATTTATAGGGAACCTGTAAGCCAAAACTTATATTTAGTATATGAAAAATATAAATCAGGAAAAGTAATAACCTTTTTTACTCACCCAAATTTTAAGCACTGATACTGTGTACCAAAAACACTAACCATATTAAAAACATGCATTGATTTAACTAATTTTATGCAGCATAAGAGCTTCAGAATGAAGATATAAAGTCCCACGGAGAACAACACTTTGCTATGGGCAGTCCTGGTGAAGCTTGATAGGAAATCAAGTCTCACCCAATGGTAATAAACTCCTAAGACTCTTCAAGATCTATTTGTTCAGGTCCTTAGTGACATCTCTGTGTGGCAATTCTTCCTCTGGGGACAGGGAGAAGCACTCATAAGTGAGAATATTCCAGAGGGGAAGTTAGAAGAAGGTCAGACAAGGACTCTCCTGATATTTTCTCAATTTCTCGGGGCATCGTGTCCCGAGACCTGATAACACCCTCAGCCACCTCTATAGGCCTCTAGCCAAAATTTTGTTAGACATGAAAGTTGATTTAGTTACTCACTTAAGTTACTGATTTGTAAGAGCAGCTTTAGCCAAGTAGAAATGAAAACAAAGGAGATGTAATAAGTATGTTTGTCATCTTTCCATTGACCAAAATACCTGACAGAAGCAGATGAAAAGAGGAAAGTCTTCCTTGGGCTGATGGTGCACAAGTTTCGGTTTGCTGACTCCTGTGTTAAAACATTAACAATGGAGGGCCCGGGATTTAGCTCAGTGGTTCCGGCGCCTGTCTTGCAAGTGCAAGGACCAGGGTTCACTCCCGTGGTAACCACATACAACACTGGGAGTGGAGACTCACACCCAGCAGTAATCAGTACCACATACCACAGTGCCAGGCGTGGTGGCTCACGCCTGTAATCCCAGCACTCAGGAGGCAGAGGCAGGAGGATTGCTGTGATGTGAGTTTGAGGCTGAGCTCAGGGCCAGCCTGAACTATCAAAGCAAGACCCTGTCTCAAAAAAACCTACAAAAAAATTAAATAAATAAAAAAAATAAAATAAAACATTACCAATGGAGAGCATAGCAAAGAAAGCTACTCATATCATAGCAGCTTCATGCCAGAGAGAGAGGACAGAGGCAGGACAGGCTATGCCCCTCCAACTCCTGCTCCTGGTGAAAAGTCCATTTGTAGGGAGTCGTTCACTGGGGACATGGATTAATTCACTGACAAGTTTAACCCTCAGCATCCGGACACCTACTGAGGCTGCACTTCTGAGCAGTGCTGTAGTGGGGATCATGCAGTTGTGGGACTCTGTATATTAAGTCAGAACAAGAAGATAATAATGGAAGGTGTAGAGCATACTTTGACCTGTTTTGGGGAGAGTAGGCTGGTTTGTTTTGTTTAGTGTGGCCCCAGCAGCACCATAACCAAGGGGAGGGTCCTGGAACCAGCCTATTGATGTTGAGTTTTCTCCCTCGCACTTACTGTGCCTGTCCTGGAAAGCTGCTCACTCTCTGTCTGCCTCATTTTCCTTACAGTTAAATAGAATGAAGGGATACTTGTCATGAGTATACTTCTTACTGGAATTTAAAGAGATAATACATCTTAAAAGTCAGCCTGCACAAACCCTGGCTTTTAATAAAAAATTTTGGATTTTGCTGATGTTGATATAGTTTTATTTCATTCTGCTTGTATTTCAGGCATTTCTGTCAGACACAAAATGAGAGTAGGTGCCCAAACTTCTGTAACTGAGAAAATTAACATTTGAATTGAATCTTAAAATCAAGTGAATCAACCTATGATGAGAAAAATATTATGTTTTAAACAAAGAACCATCACATATTGTGATGTTTTCAGTCTTTTAAGTGCAGTGCACAAACATTTTGTAAGTTAACACAGACACACTTTGAGAACTAGAAGAAA
Organism: Petromus typicus; assembly: GCA_004026965.1. Taxonomy (NCBI): domain Eukaryota; kingdom Metazoa; phylum Chordata; class Mammalia; order Rodentia; family Petromuridae; genus Petromus; species Petromus typicus. The sequence continues at coordinate 34,615 of PVIR01014017.1, read as the reverse complement.
ATCTTAAGAAATAGTCATTTATACCTAATACATTTATTCATCTACTCAAAGAAAAATGCTGAGGGCTACGCCATTCTAGACTCCAGATATTTACAAAAGTTACTCCTTTTATTTCCAGTGATTTCCACCCTCTTTTCTTTATATGAAAAACCAATGCACCAGGCTGACAATGTGACAAATTCTGCATTGCTTGGATTGAAATGGCTCATTCTTCTATATTTGCCAACCTACTGCCTTAGCTGCCAAAGAGATTCTGAGGACAAGGGTATGAAAAATGGCATTATAAACAAATTATTGTACAACAGGTATCTTAAAATGAGTAACAAGATAGTCCTGAAAAGACAGAAAAATAATATGCCTACTTCAGGTCTATTTCCTAGAACATAGTGATTTTTAAAATATAATCTGCCTGTATACCAAAGCCAAATATTCCCTCTGGAGGGGTACATTGCAACTAGCATATGCTCATTTCTGAACCATCATTATGATCAGTGAATTAAAGCCTTTCTTCCCTCCCCTTGCCACAGCTTCCAGAAGTTTTGCTTGGTGTCTTTTACAATTTGTGCCCCTGTAAACTATTAGGATTTGACATATCAAAGTCATGCAAATAACTTTACTGTCTTTCTACTTATTATCTGTGCCCTTCCGCATGGAAATTCTGTGAAGACACAGAAGGAGTTCTTGAGGTTTTATTGAGCAATTGCTGTTGCATAATTGACTGAAAGGATAAAAATCAAGAATTTCTAAGCCTCACCTTTTGCTCTCTGGAGATGGTGGAGATATCTATGGAATATTTCTGCCTCTGTGGCATATTTGAGATGTGAGACACATTAACAATGAGAAGGGTTTTAGGTCAAAATCACTCGGCATCATAGATGCCATTATCTGCTGATTTAGCTGGGCTGAAAACTGCTGAAAAATAATCCTTTTTGTGCCCTTGTCAGTGGCTTTAGCCTAGAGTTATAGAAAATCAGCTCTACCTGCGTCAGATAATCATTACAAAATGAATTTGGCTCCTGATTCAATGGAAGTAATTGGGGGAAAATGATGAAGATTGTCTTAGTGAATGTGTTCCATTGCGCAAAAAAGTACTAAGAGCTGCTAATAACTGAGTGGCGTGGGCATGGATGGATTATCCTTCAAACTGAGCGCAGGTGATCACTTAAAATACGTTTCTGCGCCCAAAGCTTGATGTTCTTCTTTTGCTTGGCTCTGGCAGGGGCACTCGGTTCATTCTGCCCAGGTCTCTCATTGCAGAGTTTGAGCTGATTACCCAGCAGGCGGTGCGATTCCAGCGGGGAAGTCAGAATGGTGCTGACTGTTCCCCGGGGAGGGACATCCTGTAAAAACACCAAGGTTGAGAACTGTCATATTCACAGCAGTAGGTGCATTTTCCTCAGAAATTAATGGAGCAAGCTGGGCAAAAATGTTTTTAAGCTACATCTTCCCTAGAGTAAGATGCAAATTCAAAGCTCTTTTGAAGCCCTGGAATGAAAGTTAAAGCTAAGACTTTTTAGGGTTTTTTTTTGACATTGATAATATAGGCAACCCAAGCACCAAGAATATTATATTGAAATGTTAGATAAGTGGGATAGATGTTATTCAGGCTGGCAGAGATGCAGGAACAACTTGTTTGTGAGCCTGTTCTCCCAGGAAGCTTTGAATGTACAATTACTGGGGCTTCACTATATGCCCCTCCTCAGTGAGTTATGGACAAACAGTACTATGGAATTTTAACTGGTATATTTTGGGGATGTGATAAATATATTCATTAACTGTCTTTGATCCTGACAGTAACATATGGTAGACGAGTAGTAGCAAACTTTGGAAGTTCCCTGTTTAGTGTTCAGTGGGGCAGGTGTATGTGTGTGGAAGGTGGAAACAGCATTACTTTTCCCTGCACACAACACCATAACTTTAAATTATGCCTCTCATTCAGGAAAGGAAAGAGAGATTTACATGCTAAGTTTAAAGGAATGTACATCCCATTTTGGAAAACTATTTGTTACACTTTCTTAAAGCATGTGCTCACGGATATGACTTGACTGAGTTGATGATGGCTACACTTATAGGCTTCATGAAGCTTCAAATCACCTTTTATTCACATTGTTAGATAGAGGAAAATCTTAATACAAGAAGCCATTTCTTCCTTGAAAGGCTGTGCACAGGGTAAATGCTAACTGGGACATCAACATTTATGTCTACAAAAGAAACACAGTAATCTAAACAGCTCCAGGTGTCCAGCATGTCCCGGAGACACACCCACAAGGCCTTACCTCTGTGTTCTCACACTGACCTGAAAAGCTGGAGAGGTATCCATGCTACATCCCTCACTGTACCAAGAAGAAATTTGTGATTTACAAGCATAGGTAATTTGCCAAGGAGAAGACAATACAATCTAATTAATTTGTTCATTCATTCATTCATTCATCCATTCACCCATACAGTCAAAGAACATTTATCAAGTTCTTATTCTGTGTCAGTGAAATTGTTCCTTCCACTCCTACCTGCTACCATGTCCCTTGGCAAGTCTCAAAACTTTACTGTGATTATTATTTCAAATATCAACTGGAGTTGAGAAAAATTTGAAAATCAAGGAAGCAAGTAAATGATATCTTATCACCACTTCTAGTTGCATTTTTAAAAAATAAAAAATATACCCCTTTCTATTGTCTTACTGATTATCTTACAGGATTTAATTTCTAATTGTAAAAAATTTGCAGCATAAAATTCCAAAAAACAAACAGGAGATCACATAAGATATTTTTGCTACTCTTTCTAATTAAATATTTGGAAGACACACACATATCATATCTAAATGATTTTTCCCACTGCCAAATATTTAACGTCACACAAAATATGACTTGGGTGATTTATTTCCACTGGAGGAATTTGTCTTAAGAAGGATTGTTTTACAAACGTAGAAGATTTTTTAGCAAGACTTGAATTCTTCAGTCATGAAATAGCTACTAACAAGAACAAAAATTTGGATTCCAATAAATGGAAAACATCAGAGTGTGTACATTTGTATGTGACTCCTTGTTCCTGATGATGGTTCATGTTACTCACACATATTTAGTGTGTGCATGTCCTGAGTCATGTCAGTGCTTAAAAGAAGAATTCAGGAAACCACAATTCAGATTTTGTTTGTTGGAGTGTGGTTAAAATCTGTCTACACGGCTTAGACCACCTCCTTCCTTTGCAGAAAGACAAGGTAGCCTAAGTCTGTAGTGAGTGGAAAAATATTTGCAGCTTATTTGTGTACATGAGAAATGAACTAGATTATACTAAGAGTTATCTTGATGTATAGCACACATATATATCAAATACTAATGGCAAATATTGCAATTATACTTCATGGGACAGAGCCTGTAAATGAGCACATTGGAAAGTGACTGTACTGTTTGTGTAGTTCTTCCCTTCAACAAGAAACAGTGATACTTTTACCCTTGAAAAGTCAGTCCATGAAGTGAAATTATGCTACAAGCTTGTAGGTTAATTCAACGTATCATTATCGTACAATATCACAATAATCTTATTTCCCTTTGTAAAAGCTATAAAAATATTTCAAAGCTATAAGTTACTATGGTCTTTCATTAAAATGAAATCCTTAAGAGGACTCCATTTCTTTTGTAGTTTTCCTGTCCCAGATTGCTGCCTGAGACTTACCAATGAATCACAGCTCTCCAATATAACATACCATGTTGGCCAACAACCAAGGTTACAGTGAAGGTCCTGGACTTGTGTGTTGTCCATTCTCCCTTTAAGTTTCAGATTCTAATTGCCTTTGATTTTAATTTTCGCTTGTGAAAATACTGGATATTTTCAATCTCTTACTATTATAGAGGACAGATCCGTTGATTAATTCTCTCAGTGAAAAGCATTTTCTCTTCAACATATTTTCTTTAAATATATCAAGAGAATTAAATTTAGATATCCAAAGCTCCCACTGGATGACACATTATTAAAACATCTGCCTTTCCATAAGCCATTCTGTTCCCTGCCATTCCACGTGTTCTTTTCTACTTCACCAGACAAAATTGCCCAATCTAAATTTCTGCTCAAGTGTTTGATGGTTTTCATGCTGAGCTCAAACTGTTAATGCTTCCCTGAGAGAATAGAATTGAAATGGGATTTAATCTAAAATAACAAAATAGAATAAAGGTTTCACATATAAATAACTAATGCCCTGCACATCATTCTTATACAAGTTCTCTTTTCCTAGATATTGTACATAGTAAAGAGAAATGAAAAATCAAAAAGCTTCAGAATTTGAACCAACAACAAGGAACACTTTAAACAAATCTTGGGGTTGTATATAATCCAATTAAAGTACTTTGTTGATGCCAATTTAAAATTAAATTGAAAAACTTTTTTAAAAGGCTAATATTTACCTAACATGAACTTTTAATTTTCTATAGTTATGGAGGAAAGTGACATTTAAAATACTATATCAGGCAATCATTCTGGACATGGTTGAAAATGCTAATTGGAGTAGTAGAAAATACCTCCTTGGTACACTGTGACAGCAGACCTGGGTATGCAACTAAGCATTCTCTTATAGAACCTCATGCTTCACTTACTGTGTGTCACAAAGCAAATAACAAATATCCTGTAGATAACATAGCTGCGAAAACTAGGAAAAAGGTTTCAGAGAGAAACCTCGTAGTTGTTGCCAGAAAAAATTAAAGACACAAGGAGGAAAAAAAAAAGTATTTCAGCCCTTCTATCTTCCTTTCTTATAAAAGACATTCCTGGACTTTTTCACTCTCATAAATATGGTTTATTTTAGATTTAAAAAAAAACAAGAAAGAAATGTAGTTGCACATAAAAATATTATAGATCTTATTTTAACATAGAATCAGAATTATTCTCTACATATTGATGTATCTTTTAGCTGTTCTCTCTCCTTCCCTCTTTCTCTTTCTTGCCATTTTCTGTCTCTCCTCCACTCCTCCTTCTCTAACTCCTCCTCTACAGCTTCCTTCTTTAGCTCCTCCCCTTCCTGTCCCTCTTCCTATTCCTCTCTTCCTTCTTTCCCCCCCCTCCCTTTCTGGATACATTTTAAATGTAATAAAATTTGATTACAAGATGTTAACTCACTTCCTTCAGCTATCATATGAAATTGAAATTGCTCTCACTCACCTCACAGGATAAGCACAAGGATGAACAGAAAGAAAATGTTTGGAAAGCTTCTTGTAACCTTAAAGTTCTATGCCACTGCCTGATATAATTCCTGCATAATAATCACAGTGACCAATAACATATTTTATGTTCTGACACATCACACTGTGATCATACAAATAAAAAATATTTAAAGATGTTTCCCAGATTCCTGCAACAGCAGCTCTGAATTTATGTTGTTTTCTTACACAGAGACCTAGACTGATTAGTAACTGAATTACTAAAGAGCGCAACACACTTATTTAAAATGTTTTCTTCTTCCTGCTTACTGTGCATACTGAAGACATTAAAATATGTTTTATCCATTTGGATTACCACCCAGGTAATAGTTTATTCTCCTAAAGTCACAAAATATAAGAATAGGGCATACAACATATGATTTTGTCTCAATTTATAAGTAATGGGAAAATATGTGTTTTTTCCTGATAATTTTCTTTATTACTTCATGTTTACAGTACATAATGTTTGCATTTCAGGAGGGGAGATGGACATAGCACATTCTAATTCCTTTTGCATCACTTTTTCCTTCCCTCTGTCTCCCTCCACCCATCTCTACCGTTCACATTTTACTAGTTGTACATTTGTAGTATATACTGTTTATAACTATTGCATAGAGTAGGTATGTATATGTGACAAAATTTAGTTTTCTTTTTCAATCCCTTTCCCTCTCCTTTTTCTCCACTCCATCTGAATATGTTTTTTTGACAAATTAAATTTAAATTGAGCAAGATTAAAAGCAATTATTAAGAGACAGATTTACTTTCTACTAACATTCAATATCAGTGACAACTAAATGACAAATTCAGTCATTTGATTACAACTAAAAACAAATTCAGTATCATTTGAATGTAGAATAGACAGCTACAATTAGTAAGTTGTCTGCATTATTTAGATGGAAGATTCTTAAAAATTCTTTTGGCCAAAATTAACAAGTGTATTAAGAAGACCCCAAACTATTAGGTATAAATTTAAATATTAAGCCAATTTTCGAAATATATAGAGACAAAGATATAAAGTTTAAATACAGTAAAATTTTGTATGAACTCTAATATACTAAAGAAACATAGACACTACAGATATGTATTGTATATTTCTCTATAAAAAGACTATAATGTGTTCACTGTAATTTCATAGTCTAAGTAAATTCTTCACTTAGAAACATTCAGTTTGTGAGTTTTCACAGACACCCTCTACAACTCTCCTCTTCTCAGACAGGAATGAATCAGACTTCTGAACATTTCTCCTGGAATAAAACTCATCTGTGAGCCAGGGCTTTACTGTATACAGTATATCAAAGCATAAAACATACATACTGTGAATATGTAATATGCACATAAAAGCTGCTCATATATGTATTTATACAGTACATATATGAATATGAATGATCAGGCTTACAGATTCCAGCAACATTTCTCTGAGGATAAAATAGAAAATACACAATTCTGATTTTAAAATGACAATGGATATTCAAAATTGGCAATTTTTCATATGGTAACAGTTACTTATCATGAAGCTTCTAGAATATCATTGGCAGTTTAAAAATCTACATGAAAATTACAAGTCAAATAGGTAAATGAGAGCATAACTAGGATGGGGTTTTATGAATTTTATAAATAGTCTTTTTTTTTTTTTTTTTGAGACAGGGTCTCGCTTTGTAGTTCAGGCTGGCCCTGAGCTCAGCCTCAAACTCACATCACAGCAATCCTCCTGCCTCTGCCTCCCGAGTGCTGAGATTACAGGCGTGAGCCATCACACTCGGCATTGTGGTATGTGCTACTGATTGCTGCTGGGTGTGAGTCTTCACATCCAGTATTGTATGTGGTTACCGGGGATCGAACCCGGGCCCTTGCACTTGCAAGACAGGTGCCGGAACCACTGAGCTATATCCCCGGCCCTTTATAAATAGTCTTATGTGAAAAAGAACCTTTAAACCCTTGTTAGTGTTTTTCTTTTCCTATTTCTGTTTGGTTACCCGTATTGTGTTTATTTAACTATCAGCAGTAACACAGTGTATGTAGCATATGTCCCATCTGGGATGGGTGTGTACCAAATCAAAGGGAAAACTTCCTACCACAACTGTCGCTCCATCCTAAAGATAACATCCGAACAGTAGGATGCTCATCTTCCCAGGCTCTCTTCCTATGAACATATTGTTTCATGTGGCTATTTATAGAGTTGTTTTTTTTTTTTTTTTTTTTAGTTTTATCCTTCCAGTTTTTATGGAGGATATTTGGAATTTTCCATTTTATAGCCTGTTTCAATAAATGCAACTATAAAAGTCACACACAGATAGATAGATAGATAGATAGATAGATAGATAGAATATATGTGACAATTTGATGTAATTTTTCATATGGTTATTAGTACTGGGAAGTATTTATTGCAATCTCCAGTTCTACAGTGTTAAGAAAGAAAGTCACAGGCCAGGGATTTAGCTCAGTGGTTCTGGCACCTGCATCACAAATAAAAGGTCATGAGTTCAATCCCTGGTACAAAAAAAAAAAAAAAAAAAAATTGCAAGATACGACATCACACACTTACTTTTAGTATAGAATATAGTTGTAACAGAATATAATTCTATTTCATTATTTTTGTTATTAGTCTTTTCCTGTGTTAAATAAAACATCATCATGGATAGACGTAGGAAAAATACAATTTTTACAGTGTTTGATGCTTCTGAGTTTCCAGGATTCCACTAGGGGTCTTGAAATATACCTTCCCACTCATAAAGCGGGACTGTTGTATTCTTCAAAAATGTCTGCAAAATAGCTTGCTGGATACAGTGTGGCTAGGTCATGTATGTTTCCATTTTGCCACTTTCTTATGTTCTTATGTTAATTAGCAAAAAAAGGCATCAAGCTCATCAATACACATCAACCTTAAAGAAATTTGAAAGTAATTGACTAATAATCAGTTATCAGGAAATTCAAACTGACTGCCTTCATATTGCAGGAAAAATGTATGATGGGTACTTACTTGCAAAAAATAAATGACAACCTTTTCTTCCTACCTATAGGACAGAAATCAGTTAAACAGATTTGTTCTTCTATGTTCACTTAATTCATCAATAAGTAATACCATTTGCCTTGACTTCTGTACCTAGGGAATTCTTTTTTTAATTGATTTTATTGGTGCATTTTATATACACATCATGATCACAGTTTTCTTAGAAAATTTGTAACAGTACATGACATGACTTAATTCTCATTTCTTCCAGCCCCCTGCCTGCCACACCCCATATACATAAGCTTTGTTTGCTTTTTCTTTTTAATTATCAATTTTTTTCTTTCCTAACCTGTACACAAAATGACTTGTGATGATTGGAAGTTATAGTATGTTTGCTTCAGATTGTGAATTTCTAAATGTAAGTTGTTGATCTGTGGATGTCTGCTTTTTCACTGAAAAATAATAAAATAGATATTTTTCTGATGATCACAAAAGAATTCTTCTTCTGTTTGACCCTTGTAAAAAGTCTCCTTTACTAACATGGAAGATATTCTCACCTTTTCCTTTTTGTCACTTTTACTTTTACCATGTACTTTGAAGAAGAACCATTGCATGTTTGACCAGCCTTTTATTTTACATATCTATATAATTTACTCTTCTTTAATTATATGCCATAGTCCAGGTCTAAAATACAAACAAAGCAGTCACATAAATATAAAAGGGAGGGTACTATAACCTATTGACAAGCTAAAATGCTTCAGACACAGCATGTTTAAACATTAACATTAAAGTAATTTATTCAATTCGGCCCCCCAAAACAGGCTGTCTCACTTGCAAATATAATTATCACAATTCTTTGTACACATTATCTGCTTTCTCAGGCAAAAGTAGAAAACTGTTATAAAATTATTTGAAATTCTTTCACACAAGTATAAATATAAATTTTGACTTTGTACTCAAAGGATTTAGCATGAACTTTCAGGTTCACACTGGACAAATGTTTCTCTGGAAGATCCAGACCAAACTGTCTGAAACCTGCATCATTTCTAGCCATTAATATTGCTTTTCAGGAAGTACCATTTTATTACTATTTTTACTGCTTACAACTGTGATGCTCTGTGGAGAGAGGTATAATTTGATTGTGTGGTCATAGAGCATATGCTCACACTGAGATGCACCACATCAGACAGGAGGAAAGAAAAATATCATATTAATTTTGTGGATTGTAGTCGTAACTTCAAAAAGGAAAATTTTTTTCAAGTCACCTACTGGTCTTAGAAATAAGTTTGAGAAAAAGTTTGACCAAAATATACATAAGAATTAAAAAGAAAAGGTGTACAATATCCTTCATGTGTCCCTCCTAGAGGTACTTCTTCTAAGTGGCTAATTTAAAGTTTAATTTTAAGATAATTGCTTTTGTAGATACAGATCATTCTTCCTTAATTTTCTTAGACATATTTTTACTACATATATATTTGTGACATTTTAGACTTGACTTGGCTCTTCTTCAGCCTCAGTCAAAATGCCAAGGTAGGTAATTTAAAGGAAGTATCAACACGAGTCTCAGACATGTTATTCATCTTATAAAAATCTGCCAACTTCCCTTCCCTTTATAAAAATCTCCCATCTTATAAAAATCTCCCAACAGCTGTGCAGTAATTGTTAGGAATCACAGTCTTTTCTTTATCAACAAATCTACCTTGCCATAAGATGATCGGCATTGATCTTCTCTTCTGTGCAGTCTGTCCTGATCTCTTGATTATTTAGTTTATATTCTGTGCATAAAATATGTGAAGCAAAATGAAAGGCTCACACACTTTCAACTATTTCATATTTCATGTGTTTTAAATCATAGAGGTAGTGTCTGTACATTTTTGGTTTAGATTGTTTTGTTTTTTTTTCCTTGTTGTTGTTGTTTAACTTTAAAATGATGTGGCTTGTGCTTAGAACGAGGCTTGTTTTGTGTTCCCCAGCTTGCGTGTCAGCGTGTGCGTGTGCGGATTTTATCCTAGCTAGTTATAACCCGATAACCTGATTTCATACTGTGCCTCAGCTCAACAATACAGTCATCAAACTAAAACAACACAGTAAGCGGTCACGTTAACCATCATTTTGCTTGATCATTTGGGAGGAATTAAATTTATTCATTTTTACTATAGATAATCAAATATTAAAACATGCTAAAGTAAAGGGAGGTAGGACTGTTGAGCTGTAAGACGCTCATCGCCAAAACAACATCTCACACGCTATGTGCAGCGCTTGTTGGCAAGATGTTTAGAGAAAATTTCATCAGGTCTTTTTTCTTTTCATTTGCATTTGGTTTATCTAAAGTGAAATCCATTCAATTTTATTGAACTGTAATTCTAGTAATTTACAATATTTACATGCTGTGGTTAGATTGAAATCAGTCCTTAATTCAAATTCAATCTAAATTTACTGCATAGTAATTAGGGCTTTGTAACTGACACTAGGGGCCTATTGATTTAATGAAAAACTTAACCTTACAGTAAGTGTTTAATTAGTTGCTGCAGTAGATTCTGTTCTGTCCTAAATTGTGGACTTTAGAGAATCAGGTACTAATTTAAATTACACAACTATATAAAGATCAGAACTAATTTTTTTACATGTAGCCTAACAGATGAATTAATTTCTTCCTCTTTGAAAAGGATAAGGAAAAGAGGCGGTAATGAAAGTAATTTCCTACCCTGACTAATTTCATGTAAGGCCAGGCTAGCTATGCTGGAAATGATTACCTACCCCTGTTAAATATTGATATAAAGAGTTATGAAAATTAAAAGTCAATGAGATTTCTACACGGATTATTTTGTAAATGGAAAACTGAAACAATATACATATCTACTAGGATCAGAAAGACCCTTGATTTTTAAAAATATGACTCCAAATAAAAAGCAAGATATTTTTTTCTTTAGATAATATTAATAGTGAGCCCAAAGCTTCATTTTTCAGCAACTATATTAATTTACTTCAAAGAATGTAAAACAGAATTTTCTGGCAGCAATGATTATTTTCTTGATTGCTGAAAATCTCAGTGCTAGCAAACTACTTAAATTTTAGTCAATATTTTGTTAAATTTAAGAATTATAATAAACCATTAAAATAAAGACACATTTATACTGAATTTTAGCCTGTCCATGATCTGTCAGGTCTATAACTCATTTCCCTTAGTACACATTTGTGTTCTCGAAGCTAAAATAGTCGTGTTTCTATATAAAACTGAGAGATTAATGCTAAAGGAAAGAAGATTCCTGTTGGCACATTAGTCATCTCTTGTCTAATTTATATTAGATGTACTAAAGGTACAGAGAAAGGAGTTTTTCTTTTTTAACCAATATAACATTTTCCAGTTCTTGTGAAAAAATAGAGAATTACTTAATAGTAAAAAAAAAACCCAAAATATTTTAAAACACATACTTTAAATATTTAATGCATATTTTCAATAGTAAAATAACTTTTGATTTTCTAAGTAGATAATATCAATAACACAATTAGCATATGACATTGGTTTAGAGAAATATAAACAGATAACAATTAACGTATGAAATTGGAATAGAGAAATAATAGAGTTTAGGCATACAATGGTGGATTAAGGAGACATTTCAATGTTGATTAGCATTGAATTCACTTTAAAATATGTATGCAATAACTGCTAAATAAGTAATACAAAACTAAATCCAGTTTATGACTCAGAATGATTGGAACACCTGGCTCAAATAAACCAGTTCTTATTAACATCGTTGAATTCAAGGATTTCTTTTTATGGAAAATTTTAGTTCTACACAGAGCCATGGATAGATAAAGAATCTAAGGTTTAAAATTCCTGTATGAAGAGATATCAAGAGGCCATGCAAAAGCTTAAAAGAAAAATAATAATATATTCTTGAAGTTACCAAGACTTTATTTTGTTACGAGATTTTGCAAAAATAGCTTTCCTTTCTTGACTGTATGTCTGATTCAGACTTGCACGACTTGACAATGCACCGGATTCAGACCTCTCTCTCCCAACACACCTCAGCATGAAGGCAATACACACCAGGTACAGAAGGTTGAAAACCACACACTCGTCTCCTTTAATGCTCGCTCTGATGAATGGCACGCACACAAGCCATATTGCCCATCTCTTAGTGTGGCCCTCGCACAGCTGAAATCTGGAGGCTTGCCGCATTCACATTGTCAGCTTAAATACTCAGTACGGACTCAAACTGGGAATAAGACAAAGTACCAGAGCATGTTGATCCACTTCACTGGCCCCACCAATTAGCTGTGAAGAATATGGCTCATTTAGAAGTGCATATGATAATACTGAAGCATAACTGAAAATTAGATATATAAAAAGGAGGTCATTAGCTTGCACTTGTCTTATCTTCAGCTAAATGAATTGCAGATGAAATCAAATAGGATAAGTCAAGTTGTCTTAGGCTTTGGAGCCCTTTCTTATGTACTTACATTAGATGGATCTTTATAAAGAAAGTTTATAGCTCTGCTATTTACAACATCACAGTTAATGTTGTGTTACAGTTTTCATTACCAACTTCTATTTTCAGAGGTGCAGAACTTTAGCATAAAAATTTCTTTGAGGTTAAAAAGAAAAGCACTGTGGTAGATTGCATCCAGAAAAAGAAACAAAACCTGCAGACAATATCCACGCAATTTTCAAAGTATTAGAATTCCAAGAATATGCACAATTACATGGGTATCTGACATGTGTTAATGATTTCTTAGAGATGAAATGTATAACTTCTAATAGAAAATTAAATGTAATTTTTTTGTAATACATACTCCTGAGACATTTTTTATTTGAGCAGAAAATATAACATAATTTCTAACTGGCATTTAGCAAAGCAAAGGAAATGTGAACTTTACAATTGTTTAGAACCATAATTATAAATTACCTTCAGTTCATGGATTTTGTATGTATCATGTAAAAACATTATGAGAAATACAAAAAGACATATGATGATATCTGCCCTCAAATCTTCCTACAGCCTACTTGAAAATGTTAGTCACTTTCAACTAGAATATATTAGGGCTCTAACAAAACTATAAAGGAATTATACCATTAAACAATTGTTAGGTTGGTTAGATAGAGTGGTGGTTCTTTTGTTGCTGCTGTTGTTTGACTGTGTCCCTTGCTAAGTAGAATATCTGACAGCCTGGTAAGCCTACATCCTCGTCTGTTTGGACCACTGTAACAAAACACTTTAAACTACATGGCTTATAAACAATAGAAAATGTGTGCTCATGGTTCTGGAGGGTGGAAAGGCAGAAGTGGAGGCTCAATGTCTAATGAAGGGCAATTGACAGTGCTTCCTCTATGTGTCTGTATACAGTGAAGCATTGAAGCACCCTCTCTTGGGCATCTCTTATGAGGACATGCATCTCATTGGTGAGAGCTCCAGTTGGCACTCCTAGTCACTCCCCTAAAGATCCCACCTTCTAATACCCTCTTATGTAGACATGAGGACTCCACAAGCATTTATAACCTAAAAATGTCTGTAATATCTTAAGATACCTGAACTCTCCAAAACCTATCAATCAAGAAAACAGAGTCCAAATTTTGAGAGGCTTCTCTCAAAAATGGTTTACTGCAATTTTAACTGGATCCATTGTGTTCAGGATCCCAAATACATTTGAAGAGTGGTTTGACAGATACCCTCTGTTATCAAGATCAGCCTGTGAGCAACAGTGTATCTGTAAAAAAAAAAAAAAAAATCTTGCCTCTAGTAGTTTGGCTCCTAACACACGAGAGATAATACTGACTCCTCAAAGTCTGGAAAAACGCTACAACAGACCTGTCAGATCACACTAGATCTGGCGGGAAACCTGTGTAGCAAATGTGGGCTTTGCAGTCACATGGCTAAAGTTCCTGGCTTTGCAATGAAATATGACTCAGTTTCTCTGAGATCTTTCTTATGAATGAAAAAAAAAATGATGTGCTTCTTGCATGGTCCTTTTTGAGGACCCAGTGGGATTTTTATACCCATTGCATATACTACACAACACAGAGGGTGAAGTGATGATGACTATTATACTTCCTCTGGCAGCACAAGGATAGGGGGCTGAGAATTTGACACCAAGCCTGGAGACAGTATTTTCCTTAGTCAGCACAGAGCCTCTCCTGTCTTTTGCCCCTGGAATCCTCCATTGTGTGATTCTGAAGCTTACAAGGATGCACAATTAAAATAAGGACCAAGGTGAACATCTTTCTCTTTGAGAGATTTATTTTGTGACTCAACAATTAGTTCTACTTGAATTTTAATTTTGAATTAGAAAAAAAAAACACAGGAAATGTCAGTAAGTGTATACCTCAATTTGGATAAATTTACAAAAAATTTCTCTAAGCTGTATTGGAATTTGGCCACTTCAGTGACCATTGAAAAATAATTGCCATATTAGTGGCAATAAATTGAATTTGATGCAAATTTACAATAAATTGGCCAAAAATACTGTTAGCCCCTGTTGTTTACTACTGCTTTTGTTTATTTATAGTCTTATGTATATCATCATAAATTTAAACACATTCCAGGATCCAATGTTCTTATTTTGCAAGATAAGTACACAGTGTACAGGTTTTGAGCCAACAAATCACACCATCAGTAAATTTGTCAAAGGAAATATTTTCCAGGCTAGTGATTTGGCCTCCTCAGAAACCTGGCTGAACTCCTTCCCTAGCATTCTGTACCAGGCAGAGATCACTAAGCAGCATCGTCTTCACATCATGCCTGCCAATCCCAACTCCAGCCCTCCAAGCTCGGCATTGACATCCCCCTGAGAATTTTGCCAGACCCAGTGGCAAGTGCCCAGCAGGGATCCTCACCCACATGGCTGCCTGCTGGGAAAGCCATTCTGCCATCTACAGGCAATGGCATTGCAGTTCTGAAAAAGCCTCGTGTTTCTTCTCCAGGCAGCTTCTGATAACATGTCTTCTGCTCCATGAATAGTATTAAGACTTAGGCCTTTACTGTCCCTAAAAGAAATCCCAATTTTTCCCTTATGGGTTTTCTTTTATTCGACACAGTTCTTCTTAGCCACAATTATCAGAAAGTTAAAAAATACAGTACTGGAACAAATTCAAAAATAGCCAGAGAAACCAGGAACCAGGTTTTTTTTTTTTTTTTTTTTTTTTTTAAGTAACTTCAGAAGGAGGTGGGTGGAAAAGAAGAGGAGATTTTTAAAAGAAACAAGCACGAGTCAGCTCCCCAAGATGAATGCAAACTTCATGAACTGCAAACTTTACTAATAACATCACAAAATGTTCATTTACGTGTGTGTGTGTGCGTGTGTGTGTGTGCGCGCGCGCGCGCGCGCGCGCCTGCGAGAGAGAGAGAGAGAGAGAGAGAGAGAGAGAGAGAGAGAGAGAGAGAGGAGGGGGAAGAATTCAGATAAGACTGAAACTAAGCAATTCTATCGGCACCTAGTCATGTCATTTACAATCATGTTCTTAGTTAAAGGAACATTAACATTTGCTCTAGGTTCTATGTGAATCGTCTATAAGGCTTACTATTTAAGAAGTTACATAAAATATTTGATGATAGAAATAGAATAGAATAGGAAAAATCTAATAGCATGTATGTTCATGCATTGTGTATATATATGTAAAGATGTAGAGATTCCATATATAGAAAGCTATACGTTTTTAAGAGTACCAGAATAACTAATCTGACTTTTTACAAACTATAGGTTTAAACATAATAGTAAAAGGAATCACAGAAAAGTTTATTTTCATTTCACCACAGGGCAAAATTTAATCATTTTTCCATTTCTATATTATTGGTCAGGATGCTGATGTGATCCAGTGACAATTTTTGTGACATTTCCAAACTGTTTGTCCTGAAAATAGGTTAGATATAATTCATCATAATTTATCAGTTTATATTGTAGTGCACTTTCATAAAGTCAAGCTTATTTTTATATTTTGATAAGCAAAAATTGTTTGCAGTTTAATGAGGAAATATTTTTAATGTATACCTGGGGATAGCTCAGTATCACCAGATGGTATTTTGCCATCCACAGGTTCCACTTTGCCTGTTTTGCAAGTTTGTGACAGCCCGCAGGGATGTGCAGAGGCATCCATCCAGTCAATAGTGTATCTGGGACAACTCTAACACGGCAAACATCTTTATGAGTTTAAATGGCCTCTCATGTTATTGCTACTGCAACAAAATTCAGTACAATAGCCATAGCCTTGCATTTGGAAAAACATACAGTGTTAATTGCCTTAATCAGGGGCAAGAGCACCAAGTTAATTAGTCATTTTTCTGGAGTTTTTAGAACAGGGTACAGAAATCTTTGTTTTCTACCAACTCTCATCCTGAGAAGAGAAAATCATCCCCATAGAAATACTCTGCACACTGGAAAGAGTTATAATAATAACAATGACTGTTATTATTACCATCATTAGCAGTCATGTTATTTTGAAAATGGGAATCTATAATGGGATGTCTGCTGTACAGAGCACTCACCCTCTGATGAGTCTCCAGCGTCTTGTGCTATGGAGCAAATAATTTTCCATCTGTCTTCAGAATTTGCAAAGTATCATGTTCTCTGGAGACTTGAAATTTTCTAGACCTCCCTTCCCTGCCCCCCCAAAAACTTCAATGTAACATTTTCTATTAAAACAAAGTAACTTTGCAACATATTTTCCCTTTAAAATTACATTATGATGTATTTCAAATTAAGTTTTACTTTTATTTATGTTTGTTATTTGAAATACTTCCGTATACCTCATAGTGTAGGAATGTTATTTAGGAAATATCTGGAAAATTTTAAAATTAGAATTAGAATTATTTGTTCTCTTTCATAGGAAAAAATAGAAATGATAAATACAGTGCAGAATTTTTTTAAAAAAAATTAAACTAAATATTTTAAAATGTTTGATAATTGACTATAATATTTTCTATATAATATAAATAAATGTGAATATGCTATTAAAATAAACATATTATTCATCATCATATTATGAGGCAAAAATATAAAAGCACCCTAGACAAAGTAAGTGAATAAATTTATTCAAAAGAATATGGAATTTTGGGCCGGGGAGTTAGCTCAGTGGTTCTGGCGCCTGTCTTGCAAGCGCAAGGGCCCGGGTTCGATTCCCCAGTAACCACATACCATACTGGGCATGGAGACTCACGCCCAGCAGCAACCAGTACCACATACCACAGTGCCGGGCGTGGTGGCTCACGCCTGTAATCCCAGCACTCGGGAGGCAGAGGTAGGAGGATTGCTGTGATGTGAGTTTGAGGCTGAGCTCAGGGCCAGCCTGAACCACAAAGCGAAACCCTGTCTCAAAAAACCTAAAAAAAAAAAAAAAGAATATGGAATTTTGCTTTAAATACATTTATTTTATGTATATTGCCCTCTCGTGTGCACATTTCTCTTATCCCAAATGTTAGAAAAAAGCCTAAGAACATATTATGAGAAATTAGTTATTTCTCCTATTTCTGAGCTATATTTTTACACACTTTAAAAATTATAGCTTGACAAAATAAGAAACAGGTAGTAGTTCACATCATGTAAGATGTATATTTTAAGATTTTTTAAAAGAGAAAGAGTTCTGCCAATTAATCATTTTTGAAGGGTGTTGAATAGTGTTAAGTAATGATTCTCTTGAAATTCATTGTTGAAAGTTCACAGAGATGAGTGCTATTAAAGCATATTATTCTATGTATGATTTTGCTTTAAGCCAGAAAAGTGGACATTAATTTGTAGTTTTCTACATTAGTAATTTATCTACATATGTCATTCAGTTCACTTAATATGTCCTGACAGTTTAGGTTTAAGGAAAAAAATGAATATGACTCACTTAACTTACGATCCAGATTTGTAAAAAAAGCAGAAAGCATATGATGATATCATCATCGTTTCTTCCATTCTAGTAAATGCCATTACAGAAGCAAAGTAATATTTATGTGGATAAACCTAAACTAATCTTTCTGCTAACTGGCACTAGGTAAATTTTGTTGTCATTTCATTATTTACCTTTAATATTAGCCAAATATGGTTTTGTTTTATCTCCACTGTATTGAAATAGTCATTATTAATAATCTTTCAATGTCTGATATCAAGACATAGGCTTGTGAACATATAGATGAACAAAAGACTAATCCAAAACATGTTTTAAAAATCCCTCCAATTTGAGTATATTTTAAAAGTATGATAAAGTTAATGTTGTACATACTTTCACAAAAGCTAAATATTCCTTTTCTTTTTCACAAAATATGTGTTTTAGCAAGTCTCACCAGAATAGTTTGTAAAAATTCAGTTCAAACCTTTTTAGCTAAAAGAGATACTAGAAAAAAAGTGAAGCAATAAGTGTATATAATTTTGATAGCCTAAAAACACAATGAAATACACTAATTATTTCAATGCTACTTCTTAAGTATACAGGTAAAGCTTGCTCTCAATTAACATAAAAGTTTCTGTCCAAGCCTTAGTAAATATACTGAGCTGTGATACAAGTACTGATATGTGTGAATATTTTCACACTGGATGATGATTCTATATTTGTATTACAGATTTTGTACCACAGCTAAACTTTAGTGTAAGGTGAAATATGCAAAGACATTATGTTTCTCAGGCCACCATTCTCATCTGTAATATGAGAGAAATTGATTATCTTTACTTCTCATGGAATGATATTTTAATACATATATATTTAATGCTGTTCTCTGTGTTCAATGTGAATGTAAACTTTTTCTAACTCTGTGTGTGTATATCTGTATGCATATTCTAAAGTGAAGGGAATCCATATATTGGTTCCATTAGGCAAGAAGCAATTATCTCTATGCATCATATAACTAATTGCAAGGTTTTCCATAAAGTTAAATAGAGGAAAAGAAAGAAACCTTTGAATGCTAAACTCAGAACAGTTAAATTCAGCCATAATATAAAAACAATCACAAGGATTTTGGTCTAGATGGATGAGAATCCCACTACTGAAATTACAGGTCATAGAGAGACACATGCTTGTTGAAGTCCTGAAATGTAAGCATGGCAGGTAGTTGAGGTGCTGCTGCTGTCCAAGCAGTCGGGCCTTGAAGTCTAGGTAACAATAATCACATCAGATACTTCCATGGGGCTTACTAGGCAGTGTTATCCAGAGCTAGATATTAATGGACTTAGAACACACTAGCCCATTTATTCCTCATCGCAGCTCTGCAGAGTATATTGTTTTCCACTTTGTAACTGAGGCAGAAGAGATAGGACACAATTAGGTAACTTGCCCAAATTGACATACCTCATAAATGATGCAGGGAGATTTGAACCAAGGTGTCCCTAGAATAAATGATTACGCTTCATATTCTCTCAGTGATCCAGTAGTCAGCCCCTCCTCACTGAAGTTTACAGCTACTAAAAGCTCATCAGCTGAAAATCCAAGCCTGCTGACCTCTGCTTCTTCTTCTTCTTTTTTTTTTTCATTTTGCTTGCCATGCTTATTGTACTCAGTGGCATTTACATTCAAAAAATGTTTCTTCCTTTCTCCAAAAACTAGTAAGAGACAAGAGTTTTCTGTGCAATGAGTGCTTGTTTTTCTTGTCCTTCTTCTACTTTGGAATTTCTCATCTGAACCATTAAAGTTGACTCTCACTTTGTTGGCACATAGCACTCATTTTCTTCTAATCTGTTCTCCATACCCCCATCTAGCATTATATTTCCAAAATTTGCATGATCTCATAACATTTTTATTGGATATTTAATTTTAATACTATCCCTGTATTTATTTATCCATTCAGAATGACTCATTGGGAAAGCTTTGTTTTAGGCATTAAGTGAAATATTAAGGAACCAAAAAATAATCTGTATAGATAGAGATCTTGCTTTCCCCAAGTTTACAGTTAAGCAAGTCTTTAGAGAATAAGCGTTATAAGGTACAAATAGGAAGTTATGGACAAATTTATGAGAATAAAGTAGAACCCTCCAGGGAAATAGGAGAACATCGATGGTCCATGGAGGCAGCTTTTCGGGCTTTTTGTCCAAGGCCTGAACATTCCGGAGGGCTCCAGGATTTCAGAAAATAAGATGCACACACAAATAAAAATACTCCCAGAGGCTGTCTACATTCTCCACTCCTCCATGCCTAGTGAGGTCCCAAGACATCATTTGTTTCTCTTCATCCCAGAAGAGAAAAATTATATGAACTAAATTACTAATGTGAGCACTAGAGCTGTTAACTTCATTAGGGTGAGTCCTTTGCAAACATTTAGTTATAAAGGAGAGACAGAAGTGAGATTGTTTGAAAATACATTGAAATCTTAATGCTGTATCACTAGGAACTTCTGTATGTAATGTTGATGCAGAATAAAAATAACATTGGATTTAAGAAGAATGAGAGAATGCAGTAGGTTAGCAGTGAAGAGAGATTTTCTGACTGCATTAAAGTGTGGTGCTTGAAACAAATTTTTAATACAAATTACTATCACATCAAAATATGAAATCAACAAAAAGCTAGAAAATACCCCCAAATATCCCAGGCACTATGAAAGGGTAAAAAATACACACACACACACACACACACACACACACACAGACACACACACACCCCCCATAACTCTTGAACTCTTGATTTACTTACTGTATATTTTGAGACATAAACTATCACTGATGTGAATTCAGAGTGAGTGCTAGAAAACTTCAGCAAGCTTCCAGAGAAAATGATCAGAAAAGCGCACAGCCTGGATATGAAGTCCCAGTTATTAATGAGCATGTGTTGAATATGTTTTGTGATCACTTAAAGCTGTCACAAAGATGAACATGAGGCTTCAGACAAATCTGAACAAGCCCAGGAAAAAAATTAACAGAGTAGAAGAAACTAGACATGAAGAACAAAACAACAGGCTAATTTGCAGATGTAATACCACCTATTTATTTTATAGACAGAAGTAAATATTTAGTTGTGGGATATTTGAAAGCTATTCAATACTTCCCTTTAGCATTTTTTATATTAAAGGCCTTAAGAAAAAATTTCCTCACTCTTCATTTATGTCTTATTTTGTTATTTTTCTGAATCATGCACACATGTATATCCATTGAAGCGTATTGCTCTCAGCAACACATTACCCACAGGCCACATGCAATTAAAGTGTAAGTAAATAGATTTCTATGACAAAATAAAATGATTTTACTGTTCTTTATTTAGACTATTTCTTGTCATCAAACTTAAATGTCAGTCTGTAACTTTTCAGTGTATGGTTTGAAATGCTCCTTTAAAAGAAATCATAGTTTACCTTCATTCAGCATGTTCATTAGCACTGACTCACAATGCAGGGTGTTTGAAAGTACATGTAATATGCACATGCCAAATGAATTCATTAAGACCAGTGTGATTACAGTGAATGTCAAATGAATTAATAATAATGGGACCTCTAAGTGTTACCATTACTTTCACAGTGTGTTACTGTTTTTATGCTGATAAGCCCTGAGGATAAATGACACTTCTGTATTACCCTTGTACTTTAATTGTATCTTGATAATCAAAGGTTGATCTAGCAAACTTGTGGGCAGTAAAAATTTCTATCCCTCCAAACAGAGAAATTACTATTATTTATAAGGTTCACTGAAGAGTGATTCAATATTTTAGATTCCAATTATAAATGGCATTTATATTATGCCTCCTACAAATCCACCTAAATGTTAAGGCTTTTAGATGTATTTTTCCCATGACTACTATTTTGAGTGAAGAATTTAAATTTTGAGAGACATTTTGTAGAACTTTGTACTTTTCTTTACTTGAGAACAGACAATGTATTAGAGATACAGATATAAATATGACCATATACACATTTAATGTTCATTCTAATAAGTGATGCCTATAAATAAGTGACTTATTGTCACTTAGCTACTGGATCTTGGAAAAAAATACATGTTTGACAACAGCTTTTACATGAGCAAGATTAAGATGAAACTGCCTATCCCTCTCTTTTTATGAGCTTTACAATGCTCTGGCCAGTAGCCACGGCAGGTACACATATATCTTTCCCCTGCATTTCTGCTTTATCCTTATCTCTTCATAACTGAAGTGGTCAGAGGGACGGATGCAGAAGAAAGGATAGAAATAAAAAAAACCCATGAATTTATAGAAAATCCAGCAGGTGTAATGGACAAGCCTTATTTAATATATAGACAAAGTAATCATGAGGCTCCTTCTTTTTGGGGAAGCAAAAATACAAAAGGGATCTTCTAAACCTTTAAGAAAAAAAAAGAAACTAGAGAAGTCACTTGTTTTGTTGTGAACCATCAGTATCTAATCTCTTTGAAGCTTTAATATGAAGATTTATTATCTTTCTTATTTTAATAATCAATATATCTGCAATCCACATTTCTTGCTTTCTGTGAGTTACATTTCTTATTTATTGCTACTATTAAAAACTAAGTTTCATGAATTTTATTCCTTTTCAGTGGTATGTGAGTCACAGAGACCAATTGGAGAGCTTAGAAACCTGATGTCATTTATCATGGTTCTTCTCATAGAAAATTCTTTAATTTTTGTATAATGCACTCAAAAAACAACTTATGCAATATCAAAATTAATAAATGGTTATTCTCTTTCATACTTTATATTCAACCAGGCCTTAAAAACATAGAGTGCGTGCTCTCAAGTTTGGTGAACTGTGAAGACAATTTTAGAGCGTGGAAGTATCTTGATTTAGACAGACAAGTTCAGACTTGAACAACAGATATTCCTTGTAACCAAAAAATTGTAGCCTTAAAATCTATGTTCTTTTCCCTTTACAAGAAGGGTTAAGGGTTAAAAAAAAAGCGTTAAGAAAATTTTAATTTGTAATCAATAAGACTTTGTAAAAATGTCTGAAAATTCCGTTTTAGTGGATTATACATTTGGTAATATTCAGATGTGTGATAAAGCCAAATTGTTAATATATTTTTCTATCACATTAATAGACGCATGACAGCAAAATAAAGCAGATGAAAATCCCTCTATAACTACACTGTGAAGGCTGGATCCAGCTCTGAACGTGTTGTTAAGGTGTTTACACATTTGCTGCTTCCAGACGAGAAGTGTGATATGCCTAAGTGGGATAGAAAAGATGCCACATGTGATGCTGCTGAGGAAAATACCAGGGATAAAATTTAGTGGGAAAATTAGAGCAATTGTAAAATGCTAAAAGGCCTAACATCTGAGGGGAGGGGGATTTACTTTGTGGCAACCCAAAAGATAGAGCCAGAGCTAGCATCTGCTGGGGTTTAGACACAGATTTTCTCTTCTAACTAGAAGAGCCGACTGTGACATTAGAGCCGAAAATAGAATTGAAGACACATTCACCACCACAGATAGGATTCAACCCGATGTTTAAAGGCAAACCCATCAGAAGGAGGCAGGCAAGGAGTATCTTCTAGTATTATCTAGTAAGTATTAATTAGCAAACATTAACTAGTGGAGTGGGTAGATAGTAACTTTTTTTCTTCTTACTGTGACTCACAATAAGGAAGAAATTACACATTATAAATATCCACATACTGAGATTTAGGCAACTGTAATAAAATGGTCACAAAACACGTTTGGTCTTCTTACACATAATTTACCCATATACTATATGCTAGTCAAGTTTAAGAGATTTAAATTGTAGTGCTGTTGTGTCTCCCAATTTGAATTTCATGTTCCTATAATGACTTGTGACTTGTAATTTAGAAAATCCTGGTCCGAATGGCCACTTCCAACTGCATGACTCCATTACTCTGGTCTATATGCACCTGTGTGGAAACAGGATCTACGGTTAGAAATAGATGTTTTTCAGCTGACTGATGCTGATAAACAAATAGAGCACCATTGTTATAAGTTTCCCAGGGCCCCTCTTACTATTTGATTTTAACTTAAATTTAGAACCTGAGAACTAATTCTAGTACTTTGGAATACTTTTTATGTATGTAGACATATCTGATGTGTTTTTAGTCAATAATTAAGTTCAGCAGTAAATAGAAGATATGCAACAGTGAATTCTTGTGATAACTCCTTATAATTCTACGTCACAGCTTTTTGTCACTAACAAAAACAATGTAGTATCATAAGAATGTGTGATTGGTGGACATGAAAAAGGACAGAAAGACAGAAGATCAGCATCTGTATGCTATGATATTAGAAAGAGAAGAGAGCTAGAATATAACATTTTAAAAGTCTCCCCATGGCTTATACTAGCTACAGATGAGTGCTCAGTACCTTGTGTACTTTAGTCCTGTATTTACAATGACCCAAACAGAAATACTGTGGACAGTGGGAAGGAACCCTCCTGGGAGAAGGAGATGCACATGAAGCCATGCAGTCAAAACATAATGTCATCACTGCAGGTTAAAAACCTTATGAAATTGACTAGAGGCATGGCTGGGACTAGAATGGGCCTCATTTGTTTCACCCATCGATTGTAGGATAGGTCACTTCTCTGGCAGGAGAGTTTTCAGGAAGAATAAATGTAAAGAGAAAACTAATGGCAGTGATGCAGTACAGAAACTGAGACCGACCCTCTGTGCTGTGCTACCTGAATTCAGCTTTCTAAATGTTGCTCATTTCAAAGTATGTTTCTTTTAAGAGACTGTTTTTCACCAAAACTTTTGATCAAACAAAAGCCACTCCTTACAGGAAAAATAATTGAGATGATCTGAAGTAATTATCTACTAAACATGCATGTGTGCACGTACACACACACACACACACACACACACACACATACACACACACGCATACACGCACATGTACATTTCACTCCCTAGTCAGCAGCAGTATGGCCATGGTTGAAAGGACTAAGAGTCTGGACAGGTTGATCTCTCTCTGTCATCAATCAGATGTTCATACACTGGAGATGTTTACACTCTATAAATTTCTGTTGTTTCCATTTTGTAAATCAAATGTTTATTGTATGTTGCCAAGAAATATAGGTAGAAAGAAAATATCAAGCAGTCATCTTCTCTAGTTTACTTAGTATAATCAAATGTGCACTTAGTGTTATCATATGAACATGTTTATATCCTCAGTTTGGTTCCATTTGCATTTACTTTTATAGATAATAATACACAGCTCCTCTACTCAGAAATGCATATTTTGTTTTCTTAGCGAAGGTTAGAAATGAAGCGCTCTGCATAGCCTCTTTGTCATTTCGGGATGTCTTTTAAGTTCCTAACACCCTGGCCAGACCTGACTTTCCCACTAGTCCATGGGAACTGATCACATTTTAGAGCCAGATCTAAATATGCAGACCTGGCTTGGCAAGTTGGGAGGAGGAGAGGAGATGCCTGCCCCACCTTTGGCACCCTCCTGTGGCCTTGTTGGCACTTATTTGCTGTGTGGTCCACAGCTAATGACCTGAGTGCCCACCTGCCCACGCTTGGCTTCTTGCCCACCTCACAGAGTCACCAGCTGCCCTCTCTGGGCCAACCCAAGAAAAGAAATTACCACAGCAGAAAATGACTTAGGGACTTGGATGCAAGTGACAACTTAAAGCGTTGGCACTGTGCTTGGTCTTCATGGTGGTGGCAGGTGGTAGGGAGTAGGTAGCTGTTAGGAATGGCATGAGGACATAGGAGCAGAGAAGATCAGGGAGAAATCCTAGCCCCTCAAAAGGAAGTTTCCATGTCCTGGGGCCAAGCCTGAAAAGCATTTCTTAACAGTAGTACAAGAATTGATCATCTTCTAAGTACAGACAACTCAGCCGTAAATATCGCCCAAGAAAGTGCTGAGTTCAATGGTGGAAATAGGCAATATAATAAATAGCCCAGGAAAGTCATCTAATAACATACAAACCGAATGTGAGTCCGTGATAAGGAATCTATGTGGGGTGAGTGGATGGCAGACTGTGAGGATACAGATGACACAATCTAGACAGCATGAGCTACATACAGGCCATGCCAGACAGGAGCTAGAGGGGAGAGAAAGCAAGAGAGTGTGAGTCCAGCTGTGGGGCTGCAGGGCCACTCTGTAATACCGCTGACTCTTTGCATCCATGGGTTCCACATTTCCATTTTTAAAAATTGCTTGTGTGCTAAATGTTCAAATCTTTCTTTTCTATTACTCCTTAAATGATATATCATAGCACCTATTTATAAACACACACACACACACACACACACACACACACACGTCTAAGCTCATAGAATGCATAATACCAATATTGAATTCTGATGTAAACTGTAATCTAATGTTACCTGTGTACTCCAGCCAAGAGAAGGTATCCAAGTTGGGCATCCACTGGGACAAAGATCCCCCACTGTTTCTCATGTTGTTTCTGAGGAGGAAAGTGAGCAGTAAAGAGAGTGTAGTATGCTTTGCACTCTCCACTCAACTCTGCTGGCCTTGAATTAGCCTAAAAATAGTCTATCAAACAAAGCCTGATTTTGCCCTCCCGCTCTGAGTATTGCATTGCCACAATCAGAGGGCTCTGCTTCATGGAGGCTGTGGAGTAAGAGGACAGAGCAGGATGGCGGGGAGATAGGTATGTGGACTGGGAGCAAGAATTATCCCAATCCTGTGCTGTGGTAGAGATGAGAGGGCATCATCATTGTGCATCATGAGCTCATCTAGGTCACCAGCATTTGGGTGGCCAGGGTGAGGTTTCACTGCTTAGCTTGGGGTGACTTCAAGGACCTAGAATGGGGTCCCCACCTGGCTAAGGGAGGGGAAGGGGAAGCACAGTGGAGCTGACTCTATGTGCTTCTGAGTGAGGCTGACCCCGACACCTGGCCAGCTGCCTTCACACTCTCCAGGGTGTGGCAGGCATCCTACCAGGGTCCCTGCAGATGACAGGAGGGACTCACTGAGATCGCGGAGCAGTAGTCCCAGTACTGTGCACAACATGAGGCACTGGGTCATAAGGCTTGGAGCCCCACCTTGCTCTGGGCCGCTCACTGGCCAGCACCGCATATCATGCTCCTACTCTGCCCTCCCGGGTCTTTGTTAAAATCTGAAGGTGTTTCTGAAACTCTAACATGAATCCAAGTGTAGTCATTCACCTAGTGAAATGTTGTGTTGTATGTGTGGCTTCTCTCTGCATTTCCCCAGTTTTCATTGGTAGGTTGCCATACAAGTGACTCAAATAATCCACCCAAACAGACCTGAGAAGTTAAAAGGGCCAGACGTTCTCTTTAAATCAGATCATGTGTGAAGCAGTATCACCTCTTCTCCTTCTCCTGCAAACTCTTGTGGACCAGAAGGAGTGACAATGTCCCTCCTTCAGCAATGAGCTGCCTAGATTGAGACTCCTTTCTATCTACATGCTGCTAACAAGAGTACAAAACAAAACTTTCTCTACTCAAAGTCAGCATCCCCCAAACAATGTGCTTCGAGGAGAGGAAGAAGCTTTTCCCCTGCCGGGGTTCTCGGCAGAGATTTTACTGCTGAAATCCTTTCTGCCCCTTTTTCCCCGAGGGCAGCGGCAGCACTGGCTACTCACCACTGCGGGGCTCTGAAGGAACTGTGGGGCTCTTCAGAACCTAACTGGTCCTTGGCTGGAAATGTCTCAGAGCCCTGAAGTGCACTGTTTATTTCCTGTTTTTTCCTAAGTGGCAGCAGCATTTCCACTTTTCCTGCTGGTAATCCAAGGTTTTAGTGACAAAGCAGGCCCCACTTTGGCACTGTGCCTTCATCGTCCTCTCGGTTACCTGCTCCACACTTGAGCAGTCTCAGAGCAGGAAGCTGGAGGGTGTTAACCAGACATTTTCATGATGCCTCCTCGTGGCCCTCACAGTCAAGTGCCACCATCCTGAACAAAAGCAGCTTCTGCCTGGCAAAGCCCTACTTTCAGATGACTCCAGACTGTTTTGCAGCGGCTCCTGAGGACAGAAGCACCCTCCGTGGGGGTCATGGCTCACACTCGCTGCCCTTCTTTCACCCCTTCTGAGTATCGGCCTTTTGTTCCCACTATACTGCCTCCCAACAGGAAGGACCCAGATTTGGGGAAAACAATGCAGGTGACTATGCCAGTTTGAATTGCTTATCTGCATAAAACAGAAGACAACTTATCTTCCTCCTCTCTATCTCCTCTTCTACTTGCTCTTTTCCTGTCTTCTCCATCATTTTCATTACCATTATCTCGCTTCCTTTTCACTCTAAGGCCACACATTCTGGAGACTCAGAACTCAAGATGATTCCATTAGTACACTATATCAGCTATAATCTACTAAGCTAAAGAGGTTATTGGAGGAAAACTTGGAACTGAACCACATTATGTATTTACTTGGAAATGTATCTTAAAGCCCTAACTCCTCAAAATTCACTTATATTTTGAAATATCAGTCCACACCCAAACTGGCTATAGCTTATTGTTCTGTGGGTATTTGGGACAACTTTCTGTCACAGTGAAGAAATCAAGACAATCCCCAAAGTACGCCAAAGTATCACGCAGTCGTATATTTTGCTAAATCATATTAATTTCTCCTAACCTCACACATTTGTTTACTTAGCCTCACCAGCCTGAGTGATGACACGCAATTGATCTTTGTCTGACAGAGCCTGTGAGGCTGGCTCAAGACAACACACTGATCGGAGTCTGGAGAAAGCATTTGGGGTTAAATGTGCCAGGTGTGGGCCAGGCAGATGGCAAAGCAGCGGTGCCTTGTGTTGTCATGCACATAATCTGATTTCTGAAATGACCTCGAGACACCAATTTGCTCTGCTCGGTATCAGGTGTGCCGTGAGGAGCCCATTCCCCCGGGACCCCTGCGCCACTGCGCAGTGCTTCTCATCTATGGGCTAATGGACAGCACTCTCATTGGAAATGGCACTGTTTGCTCTTCCAACAGGAAGAAATTGTTAAAATGCGGTAGCTTCAGCAGACAGCAGGTGTGGCCGAGCATCCTGAGTAGATAATTGAAAAGACATTTTTATTTTGTTGCAACCTTGGCCCCCAACAGTAAATAATACCATTCAGTGATCCTTCATATGTGTGAAGATTGAGTTTAATTTTTCTTTGAACAATTCTTAAAATCTAGTTTTTTCCTTTTCTCCCAAAGAAAGTTATTATTTTCTGTGTTAAACCTTGAAAAAGGATAAGTTT
The DNA here is from genome assembly GCA_004026965.1 of Petromus typicus. Taxonomy (NCBI): domain Eukaryota; kingdom Metazoa; phylum Chordata; class Mammalia; order Rodentia; family Petromuridae; genus Petromus; species Petromus typicus. The sequence goes on along the minus strand of PVIR01014017.1, from coordinate 5,474 downwards.
ATAGTAATACACAACAGCATCATTTTATTTTTCATGAATAATAATAACACAACTTTGCATTTATTTTAGTAGATTTTCTAAAACATCTAATAGGATAGGTTTCACCAAAAATGTGTCTATTTTTATTTTACTGAGAGAATTACCCAGCAACTTGAGCTATCTATATTTAAAGACACCAAAACAAAGAATTTTGCAACATAGCAGAAATTCAAACTAGGGAAATCTAACAACATTTTCATCTTGATTTTAAAACATTTCTGTATTTTGTTTATAAAATCAGATATTATAAAACTTTCAGCAAAAATTACAACCTTACCTTCTAAAACTAACAAGTGAGGAACCTCTAATATCCGTCTGGATGTAGGAGACACTAAAATACCTACTTCTACCCATTTTCAAGTATTCATTTAATAAGCAATTATTCCCAATCTGAGGAACAGTTTTATAGGTGAACTGACAAAAATTTAATTGTATATTGTCTTCAGAAACTTTCCCTACTACGGGATCTTAAGACCCAGAATATTAAAGACAAATATAGTATTTTACATCAATAATGACAGAACTTCAGTTGTTTTAAGTTACTGTCTCAAAGCAGGTTGATATTTCTCCTGAGAATTCTCTATTGTGATTCTCTCCCTAGAAAGTTGAGAGATCTGTTGGGTGAAACATTATTGTTTTTATTACCCCAAAACCCACTGTATTCTACAAAAGCAAACTCCATTTGAAATATCTGACTGTTCCACACGGCCACATGCTTGACAAGGCCGGCTAGGCACATACCTGGGAAAGAAGGTAGATTCTGAACGCCCTATGTCAAATGGGAAATTTGATCTACAGAATATTTTCATAACAGAAAAACTGAGATCTTGAAAAAAACCACAAATTTATTTTCTCAAAAATTCCTGGAGGAGTCAGGTATTTATCATGACAGGTCAAGGGCTAGGGACAAATTATATGTGCTTTTGGCAATTGAGACGCCATCATGAAGAAGATTCTAAAACAGCTCTGAAAGACAAAACCACCAAAGCCTGGAAGTCAGAGAGAAGTCTGTAATCTTCACAACTACTACAAAGTCTGTATTTTACAGTTTCTGTCACTTTCATTGGAATTCTTCAAGTAGCAACAGGCAAGATTCAACAGGATCAGAGTAGAAAGGACAAGAACTTGGATCAAATCATCTTAGAATTCCCTCCCCAAAGCCAATTTTTCTTCTAGATGAATCTGTGGAAATCTCTATATGTTGTTACCTTTTCTTGCTCCCGTGGTGTCTGATTTTGCCTTAACACTTTTCTAATATATGCTCTTAACAAGCCCACTGTCCTTGGCTTATGTATATTCCATAGAAGTGTTAATTTTCACAGGACTAACGTTGGGGGGGGGACCTAAAATCAACATTTTGCAAAGTATTCAGGATGAGAATCTTCCTTTTGAAAAATGAAGAGCATCCTACACAGTAGACGAGTCACACGTGTGTCAGCTAAAATTACCTCACACCAGCCAATGGTGCACTATTAAATGCATCTCGATTCCCTGACTTCCTCTTCAGAAGCTGTTTACAAAATGATTCCTAAACACAGATGGAGCCTTTTCTGCCTGCACATTTTAATTTGTGTTTTTATTTATGCACATCTTATCTTTGCAATGCTTTGTCCTTTCGTTTGACACCTAGTCATTTTTTAGACATGTCCTGTGGAAAGGTGGCCCTTACCCTGCAGCCAACCTCACAAATCCCAGACAAACACGCATGCATTTTATATTGTTCTCACATGTTGCTTAACAGCCTGCATGATTACTGCTTTGCAGCACAGCAGATGGATTCTTGCATAGCGGTGAAACAGATGAGATGCTCAAATCGATTGTTTTATCAACAATCAGTTGCAGATAAAAATCATTTTAATGAGAGAAATTAATGGTGTTTGCAAACATGATGTTAATTAAAGAACATTGCTTAGGCGTTTTTTTCGCCTCTTTTTCTTGCACACAATTTTTTGTTACCCGTGACATCTTTCATTATTGACTCATGCCCCAAAGAAAAGGCGATTAAAATCTGCTTTTGTTTGATGTAGCTTTTATTGAAGAAAGAAATAGATCTTTCTGAAGCTTCCTGGTGAGATGAAAGTCTAATTATCTCCACAAATGAAAGGAAAAGCTTTAATTAGGCCTGTGCTGAATCTGCGCACTGTGAATTTGGGCATTGTGATGGATGGAGTCTGCATCTCCTCCGTGACTGCCGTAGAAATAATGAAGGAAGAGGAGAGGTAGCCGTTCCCAAGATTCCGCTGGCAGAGTGGGGTTGGAGGCACACCTGGGTTGTGAGTAAGTGCCCAGAGCAGCTGCCACAGGCCATGTTTCAGCGCAGTGCATTCGGCTGTTTTACAGCCTCCTTCTGAGCTTTGATCTCTTTTCAGGCAGCAGGGGTCCTAACAAATCAAGCTTTTCATGTTTCACTCAGTTTCACTCTCTTTTGCTTCACCATTCACATTCGAACTCCGAAGAGGATGGATAAAATATTGTCTTTTTCTGAAGCAATTAACGATCAGCAGCCAAAGTGATTGAAGTAGGTATTATGCCTTACAAGCAGTATTTTAAGGTTGGCCGTAGGGAGGACACTAGAGGGAGAAATGAATTATTTATTTAACTTTTTAGTTATTTACTTCCCTGTTTACGATTTTACTAGTCATTTGAGCACAAGGTATGTGCATTATGTTTGTACAGTTTGGGGAATGTGCTGAAATGTCCACTCAGGTAGGCAGCGTGACATTGCAAATTGCTTTCAACTGCTAATTGTCACAGGAGAGAAAGCTAAAAATGCCAAATATGGCTGAGTCCCTTATTTGTCCCATTTTCTGCCGAACTGAATTTTTTTTTCATCTCTCTGGTCGTTACCCCACTGTTGCTGGCAAAGTAAAACTCTGACTTGGTTTCTCCTGGATTGCTATTAATTTGTTCTCAGGGAATTCAGAAGCACTTCAGACTTGAGGAAGGATGATGTGGCTTATTTGAAACACTTTTGGGGGCAGGATTTTTTTTTTTAAAAAAAGAAGTTAGGAAGGAGGAAACACTAATGAAATTGAGTGATACACAGGTAGTCAGACCTCCTCACTGGCACCTTCCCTTTTTTTTTTTTAATTATCTTTATTGGTACATTAAATATACACATCATGATTGCACTCCATAATGGGGATTTGTACCAGTATAAGACACAACTTAATTCTCATTTTTTCCCATAGCCCCACCCACCCTACCACCCCCCCCATATATATAAAATTTGTTTCCTTACTTTTTTGTTACAATCTCTTCCCTTTTTTAATCAGAAATTCCTTATTATAAACAGATAAACTTGATCCAAAGGTTAAAAGTAATGTCAAACCAACAGGAGACAAGAGAAATCACCCACGGAGGATGTCACTTTCATGTGTTTGTGAGAATATAAAGTGAAAGTTTACTTCTGTGACTCCCAGAACTTTAGAACACTCCCTATAGGATCCACAATTAACCCACAGCAGAGTGGAAAATAATTCACTAAGACGGTTACCGAAGTGAAGAGGTAACTTTTTCTGAGGGTTGAAAAACTTGAAATTCGTGTTTTCTTCAAAATATTGAGGATATTGGTCTCCTAAAATGGTGAAACAACTCAGAAGGCTAAAATGGAATTCTTCTTTTTTAAAAAACAATTTTGATTTGTTAGATTTCTTTATAACAGCTTTTTGGTCCTGGTTTCAATGCTTGTTACTCCTGTCCCTTTCCAGAGGGTTTTACAGTCTCAGGGTTGAGTCCTAGGATATGAATCTTTTTCTTAACAGATTTCACCACAGAATTTCCCTTCGTGTGGGTGGCTGGCTTCCCACTCCTGGGTCTTTGTCAAAGTAGGAATCAGGACTGAGAACGGGCATCATGGCACCGGGTAGCCATGTTACTTTCAGTCCACACTGAAAGGGCATCTGTTATGGCCAAAGCGATGCTGGGGAAGAAGGCACTCGCCGATGTGGGTGAGGAGTAGCTAGGTAAAACCAGACACAAATCGGGGGAAGAGGATGAAATCAGTTACCTGGGTGGCACGTGTGTGGCCAAGACTGAGTTCTCCCCGTAAAATCAGAAGTGCTTAGGGAAGTGTGGGAAGTTTCCTAGCTCTGTAATTTACTTCAGTGGAGTAAAGCTTCCCAGTTAAATAGTACAATAAAGCTACAACCGAATGCCAGAGAACAGATGCCAGCAGCCCCCTAATTAAATGCTCACTTTCGTCCTTTCAAGCTTTATCTGCGTCAACATTCAATTTCGCTCTGTAGAGCTCACACCAGCCCCTCCATATGTGAGTTCAACAGTGATTGCAGTGTCGTATGTGGGCTTGTGTACGATGCGGATGGTGCGAGGTGGAGATAGTGAGGCGGAAGCATCACGGAGCCTGCGATACTGAAAAGGTAGAACACAGAGACTGGTTGTTGAGTTTCAGAACAGAAAATATTATTAAATTCATGATACCTTCCCCTCTAAAAGTTAACATCATATTTAGATCACTCACAGTGAAAGCCGAGACATTTGGAACAAGTAGGTAAAATAACCGAGGTCAGAGAAGACAGAAGTCTTTGGAGATGTCCTCATGCCCCTATTAAAGCATTCATAACTTTTTGCTCTGCCCGCCCTACGTTCTCCAAAAAAATGAAAGTGTTTTATAGGAATAGCTTACACATAAATACATTTACTCAGAGAAACAAAAACCCATTGAGGATAATTAAAATTATATAATAAAAGATATTAATGACCACATTTGTAAAGAAAAAGGAAGTGTAACATAAAAATGAATTGTTATCAAACATCCTGAGAAAGAAAACAGAGGAATTGATCCAATACTTCTTAGGGTTTTGGTCAACAAATATTTAATTAAGAGAAAACTGTCTGAAAATTATTTTAAGTCATAAGTACATTTTTGTTCCATAAAAGTTTAGAAAGTTGATATTTTTACTGATGTAGAAATGATAATCTTGAGGAAATTGACAAAATTCATACTCTTTCTCACTGACACGTATTATTTGGGAGCAGGTGGTCCATGTTACTCCATCTTAATTATGATATAGTTACAACTGATGTCGGTAGAAGAGGTATCCAGAACTGGCATCTGAAATGGTAACATTTTTGAGTCAACTTCTTTTCCCTGTTACCTAGAACATCCATATGAAAGTTCAGAAACACATACTCTGAAGAGTGAAGAGAAGCAAACATTAAATTAGTGAACATTAAATTTAGCGCATTGTCTTCATGGCTTTTTTTGGATTCAAGCAATATTTTCAGATTGAAAACATTCAGAAAAAAATCACATCTGTATGAACGTTTCTCTTTCTCTTTAAATAATAGCCTCACAAATATTTATATAGCATTTACATGTCATATATAAGGAATCCAGAAAATGATATAATGAGGTGACTCCTGCCAAAAATATGCTTAATTTCAAAGCCTTTTTAGACATAGGCAGATATTCT